>JANRGW010018433.1:15909-28754 GCA_024733675.1 Psilopsiagon aymara | reverse complement strand
GGAGCAGAGGGAAGAAAAAGGGGGAAGTGAGTGAACAAACTGCGTGGCTGATTTATGGCTTAAACCACGACAATCATATTCAAACTCTGTCTGGAAGACTATGTCAGACTGCAGTGCCATTAAATGTGTATTACAAATGCTCCAACAAATTAGGCAATTAATTGCAATTCATATCTATAGGAGAGGCCATTTGACATTACTATTCTTCTTATGGCAGATTAGGTTTGATGATTATAATATATTTTCTGAGCCATTAAAACTTATCACTGTCTTTGGAGAAAGCGTACTTAAAATCAGGTTTTTTTTACGTTTCAAATACATTTCTGAAATAGTAAAGACATTAACAATGTTAAACTTATTTTTGCCTCTTCCAGAAAAATAAATATAAAATTTGGATGACTGCAGGTAAATCAATAAAATTCTTCAAGAGTAATTAAAAAAACCCCTACAACAAACCAAACCTAAACAAGAAAGCACTCTGCACTCTCCACAATCCTCATATTTTATCAAGCTAGCCTTTGTGCATCTCTAGAGTAGGAGCACATTGTAAGTTTAACTGGCCATTTTTTTTTGTTGTAGCAATATAAGGCAAATCAACAAAATAAGAAAGTCATCTAACCCCCACAGGTAGCCACAACTATATACTCCCAAACAGCAGTTAGTATTTGTTTTCTGTATTTTGTAATCAGTATCAATAATTATGTCTGCATAGCAGAACAAATTATTATAAGGGCTTGATCATGTTCTTGATGCCCATCTCTGTGCTGGAGAGCTGCAGGGGTGTGTCTCTGTGGGAGAGGGTGGGGCTGTTTCCTCTGCAGAGTGGAGAAGCAGTTGTGTTCTTTTGGGGAAGATCAAGGTAGGCTGCCAGTGCTGCTGGCTTGTGAGCTAGAAGAGCAGAACTTGGCAAACAGCCCTTTTTCTTCTTAAACAAGATGATGACATTTCATATTTGCTGAGATATAAAGCAAAGGATTGTAGAATTTTGGACATGTAATCTTCAAATTATTAGTATGACAAGGCAAAATCTGTACAGAACAGGTTGCCTCTGGATGCCACGCTTTGGCATCATCGAGGGATACAATTTGGAGAACCTGATTCTTCTTTCAGAGCAATTTAATCTCACTTCCTGACATAAGTTTTCAGTTGACAGACATTCAAGTTATAAATAATGAAAAGGTCTCATATGCCTACAAATTCCTGAAGTGTAGCGTCTGTATGGATTTTACCTAGGAATAAAAGGCAGCAAAGCAATGAAAAGGATTCTCCTGATAGTGAAAAATGAACTCTTTCAGAAATCAATGGACAGGAGCAATCAATACCAAATTTAAAGAAGAAAAATCAATAACACTCAAAACATGTGGCTCCCCTTTTGCACAGGTTATCCTACTATAATGCTTTCTCATCTGGTGGCTTGGAAAATTCCAGCGTGTCTGCATATATATTCTCTTCCATTAACAATGGAAATGCAATTTCTTTCTCTAGCAGTAGCTAGAGAAAGAAATTCTGAGAGGCTAAGGATATGGATTGTGAAAATGATGGGAAAAACCACACACCATCATCACCATTTCTACCACAAATTATGAAGGAGAATTCTTCAGGTTTCTCTGTAGCAGTCATGCTCCATTATAATTATTCCATCCATTCATAATGGTATACTATAAACATTCTGCTACTTGGTTGTTTGTTACTGAAATAGTGTCATAGTTGCATCAAAATACAAATTACTTATTGATTACTTTTAAAATAAGATATTAAAATGAAATAATTATTGTTAAATGTTAAAATCACTGGACAAAAAAAAAAAAAAAGCACTGATAAAGTTAGAAAAGGATTTTATAATGACAAATTACTGACCAATAAAATATGAAAAGCAAGACACTTCATAAAGAAGACAACTGGTCCCTAATATATATCAGAAAAGAGAGAAATCAAATTAACCTGATTATTTTTTCCTGAATCTTTACTTATGTACAGGAATGTTTTCAGTTAATATGTGTAACTGAGTGTTTCAGTAAGAACGTAGTCACATTTGCAACACAGTCCAATGACACCGAGCAAATGGAAATAACCCTGCAGGTTTTATGAGCTTTTTTTACTAGAGTTAATCACCACAGTGAAAATTTCATTGTGTATCTAATTAGCACAAAATAAGGCTTATACCATGACTTAAGTTGCAGTTGTAATTGCAATATATTTCCCCTTCCATAAAGACACCATTGTGTGCATTTCTGCCTTTATAAACCCTTCACTCTAAAGCATTTACTGCTCTAGACAACTGAAGGGGCAGAGGGTGGACAATTTCTTGCACAGCTCATTACAACCACAATCATGAAAAACAAATTCAAGTAGCCACTTCCAGAGAGTGATAGAATCAATTCATCCCAAGGTTAAACTAAAACCCAAACCAATTCACTAAAGGTTCACTCATAAGACAATTTGTTTTCACCAGCGTAGTTGTCTTCCCAGTGAAACATCTGGTAAAACAGATGTTGTATCAAGGTAAAAAAACTTCTCAACCTTCTTCATAAACAGTTCTCAGAAATGTAGTTCTTGTCAGGGTAAAGTGGGTCAATTATTCATTAAAGTGTACAGCTGTCGTAAGGAACCTCCAAGAGTGATTTAGAAATTCATTTCCCATTGCTGAAATGAAACTAGGAACTGAAAACACTCATAACCATTTCTGAAAAGTATCACTTGATAAAGAGAATAAATATTAGACCTGAACATTTTGATATACACTTTGCAGCATAGATCTGAAGAGCAGAAGTACAGAAAAGAATGGAGAGGGTCAAGACAGTGTGTTAAACTGCGGTACTAAAATATGAGATTTTAAAGGATTTCTATTTTACTAATGTGAAAAACTTCCTCCAAAGTCCTGTGCAAATACCTGACAATCCATGCTTACTGTGAACATCAATTTACCTGTCAATTCATTATTACTTTTTTCCTGCCCATTCCTTTTTTGCCATTTAACCATATTGTGTCTCGGTTCACAGCTGTAAAATGCAGCTATTAATAATGGATTCCTTCCTTCCCCTGCCTTTATTCTGTCACTTCTTTTAAGGTTTCAGTTCTCAAAAATTCTGGTTTCTACTATGTGTCCAACACTTTCTTTTTGGTTTTGGGTGTTTTTTCCGGGCATGATAACTTTAGAGTGGATAGTTACATGCTTACCAATGCGAGGCAGCCTACCTACCTGTGGTGTTGCATTATCATAATGACCAAGCTCCTCACATGTCCTGTATATTCGCTGCACATGAGTGGCGACCTCAGCACGCCTGTGTTTCACAGTTCAGAACCACATGGATAACTATGCTTTCACTCTGCAGCAATTTATCTGTTTCTTCTTGAAATGGAGGGAAGAAATCTTCTAGCCTCACCAAATTTTTGCTGAGCAGAAATCCAGTTATCAATGTGATGATCTGTTTTTTGGGGAGAGGGTGTCCCTGATTCTTCCTCAGGCTTCAAGTTACCTCTTCTTTCAGAGAAGCTCCAATTTTGTGTGCCTTCACATGCTGATGCTAGAAGAAGTCAGAAGACATTTTGGAGATGGTTCCAGTGCAAATGGAAGGAGTGAATATTAGCTACACAGGACATCACCAAAACAATGGGGTAATGTACTCCTCAAGTTATGACTTACATTAATGACAGCACCTTAATCAGACCTTAGCTAGAACCTGCCCAAAGTCATGTTCCTATGCTGGCCACTGAAGATGTTCTCAGCTTCTTCTTCTGTAGGAAGTACACAGGTCCAAAGATTAGTACGGAGACATAGATTTTGGTGTCTTCTGTGTGCTGCTACACTTAAGTCCCCCTCACTACCTTCTGTAGACTTCCTTAGCCGCTACTCAGTAAGTAATGACCGATTTACAAGAGTTAACAGACTGTGACTGCAGTGTTGTCTCAACGATGGCAATTAACTGCCAGCATTTTTCATGCTTTGCCTGTTATCAGGAAATTGTACTCTTTCCATAACTGAACCTTATTATTGTCACTCCTGCCTTTGCTACACCAAAAGAAGACATCTGCAGTGGACTTTAAATAGACTCAGTTATTAATGCACCTGGAAATGGTCCAGATTATACTCTCACAAAAAGGAAGGATCCAGACACACATGATTACAAATCCTTCCAGATGGGTAAGTAAAAGGAAATTAAAGAGCATGCATTTCTAGGTACTGAATATTTATAACAGTATTAGGCTAGTAGTGTATTCCCTCTAAAACATATAAGCCTATTCTAAATGATTAAAGAAGTAATCCCTGTTTTCATTAAAAGGGGCACATTTCCACTCTTCATTTTTCAAAGAATTATTTGAAAATAACAATCAAGCATCATAAATAGGATGTCACTTGCCTGAGTTCACAGAGACTGAAATAATAGCCCTGACACTGATAACTTGCTCAATACAATAACTGCAAGATATGCTTTTTGAGGAAATTCAAGGGGGGCTGCATGTGTTTTGGAATGCAGAGTGTAGTGGGCCCTGCTCTCCCACATATCCAGTGCAGTTCACTTGCTAAAGCTTCTGGGGCCTTTCTGTTGCCATCTGTACCTCTGTGGGATAAAAGGCAAAAGTTGTTGAGAAGAGGAGATAGATGGCTTGCTGCCTCATTTGTTGAGAAAGCCATCCCAGGGGCCTGTTCTTCGTCTGAGTGACAGAGATGGTTATGGCCTAGAGTTACAAGAACAAATAGATTCTTTTATCTCCTGAATATGTCAGAGGACAGCATGTGTCTTAACAGCTCTAAACAGAAAGTTTTCTGACAACCAAAGGCAGGTGCAGATAGTCCAATAGGCAGAGCAATCTTTGCAAGACAGACATTTTACATCTTCTGTTGATAAAGGTAATTGAGAAAAGCATCTATTTGATAACATGGCAGAGCTTACCAAGAGGGTATTTATCAAGACTGTGTGCAAAGGTTGCAGCAACCACATGGATAATAAATACATTCCTTTCTATGAATAAATAAATTCATTTCTATGGTTGCATAAGCCTCAAGCTGAGAACCTAGGCTGGAAAATTACTAGAAGATTAAAAAATCAATGACCAGTCTTATGTACATGAATTAAGACACAGATTTTTTTATTGCTTTATTTATAATTTGTTTACAATTATAATTCATTTACATTTATATGAAGAATAAATTATTGCATTTGCTGTATTAGGAAAAGATACAACTATTATGTAATACATACTCTGGAATAAGTGAGTCATCCTGATATTTCAAAGCATTATGTGCACTGAGATATAGGTGAAATAAAGGCAAGTTTAAGTTTGTATCCTATGCCTCAAATGTAGCAGCAATTAGAGAATTCTACAAGAAATGGAAACGCACAAAATAGGGTTTTGGTTTTTTTTATTCTACACCAATGTACTATGATTTTATCAGTGGAATTGGATAGGATACATATTAGCCTGAAGATGATGCCATCTGCAGCCAGCACAGATGAACAATGATGTCACAAAAGTAATACCTGCAACCAGTAGAACAGACTTTTGTAGCAAGAAAAAATGTGCTCTGTAGCTTTCATGATGCTGGCAACCTTGGACTGGGTGACAGGTTAGGTGGACACCTAAACTGGACTTTTTAAAGTGGAATTCTCTAGATTGAAGCACATGTGGGTAGAAAAGGACAACTTTCCAAGTCTACCTTGACTGGGCAGTGGAATAGCCCTCTTAGGTGAATAGCCGTCTCTCTTTCTCTTCCCTCCTTTGGACATATATTTGCTCACATTTTCCAGTTTCCCAGGGATTGCTGACTGTTTGGTAAGTGACACACAAAATGTTCAGAAAGGTTCAAAATTAGTTTTCCAGGTTCATAGATATTATGCCCAGTGAAGATCTGAATCACGTTCATTTATTCTAGGAAAGGTTCCCCTTCCAGACTAAATTCAACTGTTTCTGCCATTGACATCCATACATAAAGTTCCTCATTCTGATCCCAAATTTATTTGTGCACATGAGTTGTACGCATAGCACTTGTTAATGTAAGAATAATATCCAAAGTCTTTGTCTCCTGTTTAGGTGGTATCCTCTAACTGAAAGTAAAGCCTATTTATCCCCAGTTGGATTGTAACAATAAAAGTGAGCCAAGTAAACCATTCTGCAAACAGTGAAGGTGCAGCTGTAACTAGTACAACACAGCAGGCAAATATGCATATTTATAGGGATCTCTTCTTCTTGTTTAAGAAGGTTTGAAATTTCTGGTAGTATGTATTCAGAATCATGTAAAATCTTCAACATACTCCATAGGCCAACAAGTTGTACAACAGCAGCCATGAAAACAAATACCTCTGCCTGCCAAAGAAAGATGGAGACATATCATTAAATGTACAGTGTCCTAATGATATCATGTAGAATGCACCACTCACAGTATGATGGGATTACATCTACTGCTTGAGAAACAAGAATAAAAGATTTGCCAGGAGAAGCACACCAGTTCATTTGACAAGAAAACTGAGTGGTATCAGTTAATTAATATTAATGCTCATTTATGTCACCTGTTGTGAGCATATTAGTAGGGAGTTTGACAGTAACAATTGCTGAAATGACATGGAACAGACGGCAGGAGAAGCTGGAAAAAAAAAAAAAAATAAAACTGCTGAAATTGCTGTAATTCCAAGGAGATTGATTTAGTATGCAATAAACTGCTACTCCAGCTTGTAAAAAACAGAAAGCTGAACTGAGGGGTGGAAGGTAAGAATAAAATGTAATGGTCTGAGAAGCTGCAGCAAATTCTAGAAGTGAAGAGAAGATAAATGTTATACACCAGGTAAAAAAAGCTGGTTGGTCCCAGCTAAAGAAATGAGTAATTTTTCTGTTAGTTCTGTTTTAAGGAGTAATTGGCATTTTTATACATTATTTATTTGCATCTGACAGAAGATGTAAAAAAGTTAGTTTTAAATGCTATGCTTAGAGTCAACATATTATTCAGTCTGGTTTTATTATATGTTTGGGTGGTATTTTAATTTTGTTTTTAATGTGCTTTTAACAACACTGGTGCTCCCAGGATTCCTATGGCTCTTCCTACAAAAGCAAAACAGGCTTTTCCTTTTCTTTAGCATTTCATTACCTCTACCTACGCTAAACTAGGTCAAAATAAGGCAGTTGTCTCAACCTCTTAAATTTGACTTACAGTCATTGCAGCATACATTTTCTTTTGGATAAGTCTTCTTCCTTACTCAGCCATTTCTCCTCTCAGCCTGTAATAGCCTTTCCCAGTCTTCTGAAATCAGAGTCTGCTTCATGATAAAAAAGTTGGTGCACAGTAAACTCCAATTCATATTCTGAAAAATAGATCTAAAATGCAGTCTAAATTGCATTTTTGAGAGAAATGTCACATTTTCATATTAAGGAAGGACCCATGATTTTTGGATTTGAAATTAATGCAGATAATTCCTTTCAAGTTCAGCATAATATTATTAAACTGTGACCTTTTAAGTGTTTGTTATTGTACTTTAACCAAGCTATTGGATCTTTAGATTTTGATTAGTCATTAGTAAGTTTTGAATTCCTCAGTAGGTTCTTTGTCTTAGGTCTTTGAAAAGGAAAGACAGGGAAAGGAGAGAAGGAATGGTACCTTCATTAAAAACCTTCACTTTATTCTGAGAGTCACTGTTTATCAATAAAGTGATAAAACAGAATTACACAGTTTGTGAATAATTGCTCTCTGTCTGTAATTTCCTCAATGAATATGGTTAACATTTGCCTTAGAAAGTCATGAAAAGCCCCACATTAAATAATTTTATAAGAAGAGAGGTGCAGAAGGAAAGGTGGTGCCTTTATGAAAGTAATGCCCAATTACTAGCAAAAAAATAAAAAGGTCAGAAATTGGGACCATCCCTTAAGACCCTTTCAGTGAGCAGTGCAAAGAATTCTTATTCACAGGGACTAGTGAAACTGGGCACATGGCAAGACTGACCACAGGGACACATTAAGATGTTTCTTTCTTTACAGAATTTAAAAGCCTCTTGAATTTGATTCCAGCCTATCGACAGTGAGGGAGGCAAACCCCCTTTTTTGTAAACCTAGGTCCCTTTTTTTCTTGACATCAGAAAGTTTCTGCCTTAGAGTGTATCATTTCATGCACTTCAGAAGACAATCAAAACAAAAACATGAAACAAAACTTCAGAAAATATTTCTTTTATCATTCTGAAATGAGACAATAAATTTTAAGCAAGGGTATTCAAGTGGCTCTATGTTTCCTGGTTGTGATGCTTTAAATATTAATGGCTCTGCTGCACTTTGTGATTGATTTAAGGCAGAGGACATGTTCTGGAGCATAAGTTAGTCATCTGGGCTTTTGGTTATTATGAGTCATATTTTTATAGCAATTCAAAGGTAAGTTATTTCTTTGAGGAATATGAATGCTATTCAAGCTTTGCTTTTCCATTGTCTCTGCAGGGCTGTCTCAGTTATCCTGAATATTTTTACTTTATTCTAGCAGAGGCAAACTAGTATCTTACTAGGGAATAATTCCAGGGTTTAGATGCAAAATCTCATAAAATTTGTTACTGTTGCTTTTCCTGTCTTCTCCATGCATCAGAATTTTTGAGAGAACAGCTATAATGTCACAAATCTGCTGATTTAATTTGAGATCAGACAGCTAGCTTGTCATGTAAGTGTTGTACAACTGCCAACCAGACAGGAAAATCTGGTTCTTAATTTGCCAGGAAATAATCTTGTAGTAAGACAGCTTTATATTTGGTTTATGAGGAAGCCTGGATAGTAATCTATCAGCTATTTGCTGTTAAATGCTGTTCACTGTACTATAAAATTTGGACCTTAATCCAGTTTCAGATACAGATTCACTCAGACTCACACAGACATCAACTGGGATGTTGCTTGGCCCTCTGCTAAATTTGAGGGTGAACTGAAATTAATACTTTGGATGCCCTGTACACTATGATGAAGTGGTGCTTTTATCTAGTGATGTTACTTCCTAACTAACGGGACAGGCATCTAGCATTCATAAGGGCTTTCCTTATTCTTGCACAAAAAGTCATGAAAAATGTGACAATGAGTGAATTCAGGCCCTCATCTGGATATTATCTTTTGCTAATTTGCCTGGAGAAGTCCATTAAGGAGAAATACCGGCTGTGAGGATATATGCTCCTAGTAAAGCCCAACTAAGGGGACCAGGAAATTGTATCAAAGTGAACATTCATGGGCAAATTTGAATGTACAGAGATTTCAAGGCATGAAAGAAATGCATCTAATTTTTATATATTGTCTTCCTGCTGTTCCTGTCAAATTCTGGTGTCCCTTTTCGACAAATGCTGTGTCTTCAATAGCTAAACTGCAAAATTGCATGTCAAGTCCTTGAGATTTGTTTATCACTTTTCGATGCTTAAGTTCAGTTTTAATTATTCATGTAACTACTGAAATGACATATTTCTTTGTCTTCTTAATATGCAATAGTTAAGTGCCTTCACAACATAAATAAGAAGACTCTTGGTAACTCCAAAATGTTTCTCACTTGTGTATGAGCCAAGCAGATTTGGCCCACAAGGGCCACAATAAATTGTAGCATTGTGGAATACACAAGGTCCATACTGCAAAAAAGCATGATATTTTTTTGATTGCCCACAATATTTAGACTTTTTCCCCAGATATAACATAACTATGCCTTCACAGTTCAGTCGTTAGAATTTAGAATATTGTATTTGTTTTGGAGTGGATTATTCGTACTACCTTCCACACTCTAAAAGTGTAAGTAGTTGCATTTTGTAAATGAAGGGTAGACAATTCTGGGTTAACCACATTACATCTGATAGGACAGTGGTAATACAGCCTCAACCTCCATGTACTCTACATACAGGTCAGAAAAGGCACCACTGCTTTTCCATGCATTTTTTTCTGACAGAGCCTTTGGATCCAAAATGGTCAATGGTATTTTTTAGTGCATTATGCACAATAATTTTACTCTGGCAAATACTTGTATCTTGTGCTCATTTTACTGTTCCTTGGGGTTTACTGTTCCTTGGAGCATCCTGTGTGACCCCTCTGTTTTTCAGGATCTCCTGATTTCATTTCAGTGAGTGAGTTAGGTGGAGGTTTGAGTTTCTCAAGCCTTTGTAAGAGCTCCAGCTTTAACTCTTCTCTAAATAAGCTAAGAAAAAGCCAGCCTGACAAGTGAGTTCATTGTGGTACTTTGGGGATGTTTTCAGGTTTTCTTATGCTATAAATGCAGATCACTGTAGTTACCAGTAAATGGGAGGAAAACCAGCCTTTCCAAACTCTTCATCTGCTATCTTAACTTTGAAAAATATAGTAACTCAGTAGGTGTTAGAGGAACTGCTAGCAGGGAAACATTCATTAGGTCATATCACAGCTAAGTGTATTTTAAAACACACTGAAATAGATGTCTTGTTCTTTCAAAGAAGTGGAAAATGTCCTATATTCTGCTTTTGTTCTTCATTTGATTTTCCCCTTCTGTGCATTTGGTACACTTTACCTTGCTTTTTCTGCCTCCTTAAAGCTTCTCACCAGAGGAGCTGAAGTGGACCTATACTGTATCACAGATCGGGGTAAAGGGAGGGGAGGTTTTTCTCCCACATTTTCTCTATCCCTACACTTTACACAGCTTTGGAGCTGATGTTTAACCTGATCTAAAACCACATCCTTGGTCATATTCCGCTGCTCACTTTTTACAGACAAGGGAATTGCCAGCTTGCACAGCATACCTCACCAGGAGCCACTGCCAACCAGTTGGCTATCCTCTACATGGGGAGATCTTATTTTAGCTTTTCAGTACACAGTTTTAACATCCTGTCAAAAAGCTTTTTAAAGTATTTTTTGCTTCCTATGAAACGTATATTCTAAATTATTATTTCCTCTCAGAAAACTTCATGTTCCACACTTCAAGTTTCACAGCAAAGCCCCTAGTTATCAAGAGCTACTGTTTACCCCAATTTCCAGCCTCCAAGCATAAATCCCTCCATGCATCTTGCCTTGACAATACCCAGGGCTCCTCCTCTTCTCTCCTGCCCTGCATGCATTCCCCAGCTGCCTGTCTTCCTTCTGGCTTTGCACATCCTACCCAGTCATCTGGTCTCTCCAGGAGTTGTTGCAAATAAAGAGAAGATGGCAGCAGTGGACCTGCCTCCTCCTGGTACAGCCTGTGATGTTCTCTGATTCTGATCCTCGCATTTGTTGCATTTCCCAAGGAGGTTTTGGAGCCTTTAGCACGCTTTAATAACACACCTGGTCTTTACTGTTCAGAAATGAGCATGATGCAATATCTGCACATGATTTTAAGATAGAATTGCTTTTAAAAATCTCTAATGGATAATTTTCTAGAAACTATATCACACTGTGCTCCCGAAATAAGAGAAAAAATACCCTTTGGAATCTAATTTTTATTAAAAAAAAATATTATGAAGGTAAGCTCTGACTGGTTTCCATGGCTACCATCAACTGTACATCCATGTTTGCTGTGACCAGCATTTTAAATGGCCCAGGGTGAGTCTTCAGTACACAGTTTCTCACCTGCAACATGTGTGCCACATTACAAAACAGGTTTCAGCTGCTGACTGTGACATTGAGATTTGCTGTTATAAAATACTGAATAAATTAAATTAAAAAAAAAATACTATACTTGAAATGCAGTGCAGTCAGCTGAACACCAAAGTTAGAAAGTGCCACAGTAAAAATCGCATGCTTCCATCCACCTTGCTGTGAGTAATGTGCTCCTTGCTTGAGCAGGGAGGTTGGACTAGATGACCCCCCAGTGGCCCCATCCACCTATTCTGTGATTCTGTGATTGAAAAGAAGGTAGGTAGTATATAGCTTTCTAATGACAGAGCTTCTAACACCTACAATGTGTCCTCAGACAAAGGTGCTTTAATAAAGTTTTCTTACAAAGTTTGGCATGCATATATTCTCATGTGTTAATTACAATGCAGATACTCTGATTACAATGGTTGAATCAACCTCTAGCAATATTTCCCCATGAAGTTCTGTCAAGAATAACATAATCTAAAAACTGCTGTCAGTAATTAGATATTACACATTTTGTCATAACACACCTCTTCCCTTGCTGAGGCATTGATTTCCTTACTTCTTAGAATCTGAATTATCAAACTCTTGAACTTTATTTTTTCCATTGTCAAATGTTCTGAAATTTAAAAGAGAAGTGAGGGAGAAAGTTCTTAACATTTTCTAGTCCCTTGGTGAAGGATGCACCTGGACTTGTGCAAAGTGTTTGACACTGTCCCACATGACATCCTTGTCACTAAGTTGGAGAGACATCAATTTGATAGGTGGACCACTCGGTGGATAAAGAACTGGCTGGATGGCCACACACAGAGTTGTGGTCAATGGCTCAATGTCCATCTGGAGACCAGTAACGAGTGGTGTCCCTCAGGGATGGGTGTTGGGAGCGGTCTTGGTCAACATCTTTGTCAGGGACACGGACAGTAGGATTGAGTGCACTCTCAGGAAGTATGCCGATGACACCAAGCTGTGTGGTTCGGTTGATATGCTGGAGGGAAGGAATGCCATCCAGAGAGACCTTGACATGCTTGTGAGGTGGGCCGATGCCAACCTGATGAAGTTTAATCATGGCAAGTGCGAGGTCCTACACCTGAGTGGGAGCAATCCCAGGCACAGCTACAGGTTGGGCAGAGAAGAGATTGAGAGCGGCCCTGCGCAGAGAGACTTGGGGGTCTCTGTCGATGAGAAAATGAGCATGAGCCTGCAGTGTGCTCTTGCAGCCCAGAAAGCCAACTGTACCCTGGGCTGCACCAAAAGGAGCGTGATCAGCAGGTCGAAGGAGGTGATCCTGCCCCTCTACTCTGCTCTCGTGAGACCTCACTTGGAGTATTGTGTGCAGTTCT
>JANRGW010018433.1:4845-15434 GCA_024733675.1 Psilopsiagon aymara | reverse complement strand
GATTGGATATGAGGAAGAAATTCTTTACTGTAAGGGTGGTGAAGCACTGGAATGGGCTGCCCAGGGAAGTTGTGAATTCTCCATTCCTGGCAGTGTTCAAGGCCAGGCTGGACATAGGCTTGGGTGGCATGGTTTAGTGTGAGGTGTCCCTGCCCATGGCAGGGGAGTTGGAACTAGATGATCTTAAGGTCCTTTTCAAGCCTAACTGTTCTATGATTCTATGACTCTATGCAGTCAAGCATGTAAATAGTCAACAGAGTATCTTTTCCCCAGCTAAACACTGGCTTAATAGCTAGTAGACATAATCAATCCTAGTACAATCCTCTGGAGCAGTGAGATGAAGTCAAGTTAACTTTTTTATGTCTCTTTACAACTAGAAAAAATAGATCCTTTTCCCTCAGCCTTACTATCTGTCCAGCTCTGAGGAGGTCTTTAGTGTACCTCTGGTATTTTACTGTGCTTACACAAGCATAGTCTTCTCAATGCTCACTGCTTATTCTAAGTATCTGATCATTATGAATCTATTGAAGCTTCATTACAACAGGACCAAGTACAACAAATTTGCTCAGTAGTCATAGAGATGTCTGAGGCAAGTGTTAGGGAGTTATTTGGCATTGGGTGAGCATTAATAAGAAAAAAATTTAGTTGACATGTTGCACAGTAATGAACTCTATATTAGGCAAATCAGATGTTAATCTTAACAGCATGCTTTTTTAATATTAATATCTGCAATAACCTGACTCATTTCTTTTTCAGCCTTGAAGATATTTCCCACAATGAAAATATCACATTCCCATCGCTTTGACCCTTCCTTGTCAATCAGTTTCCCCCCTTTTTCTCTTACTAAGTTTTATGTAATGCTTTCAGTCTGACAGATAATGGGGATCAATGTCTTCTTAAATGGCCTGCAAAAGCTTTTACCAATGATTGTTTGGACATGTAGGACGTTCTTAGAAAATCATCATCTTCAGCTAGTATTATCCCAATAGTATTAGGTTCTCTGCATGCTTAGTCAGAAGTTGAATAAAGGAATACCTTTAAATAGTTCACTCTTTTCCATCACATACTAAATTCCTCACTCCTGAAGCGTATTTGTGATTTGCAAAATCCAACTCATTCCATACACAAAAGAACTAATAAGAATACATTGAACCTATCCAGTGGGCAAATGATAAAATCAGTAATTACATTAACAACACTTAAGGGGTTTTAACTCCAAATATTTAAAAGCAGAGGTCTCTGCAAATGAGAAAATGGGCTGAAAGATGAATAGAGATTTAAAGCATCACCGACATCATGTTTTCCCTGCCAGACATCTACTGCCAGCACTGACTCCTGAGTGTCCTGTCCCCTTTACCTACACACTGCTTTAATTGAACTTTTACCCAGTTCCAGGAAGCTGCAGAGACTGTGTTACTTCTGATCCTCTGTCTGGCTAGTATACTATAGTATTTGGAGGTAAAAGGGAACCCTTTTCCCTGTTTCCTGGTGAAGAGAAATCATATGTGAGTGGTTGGATTGATGTCACTATTTTCTCCCAGTAAATGCATACAGGAAAATATCTTAATGAAAAAGAAACTCCATCTTCCTGTGAAAGATTTAACACAGTTGAATGTATTGAGAAGAAATAAGTTGAAGTTTTGTTAAAAATCACAGGGATCACTTGAGGGCTACAAGCTGTCAGATGTAATGACTATGAGTGAACATGTTTGCCCAGAGCTTGTAAACTCTCAGTAGAAGCTTTTTGATCTTTTTTACCATACGGTTCCATGCAGTTGTAATTCATCCAGGCCAGCGTTTTTGACAGACAGCCAGATACCTTCACACTTCCATTTTGAGAGGCTTCAGAACTGAATGCTAAGCAGTGAGCACCATCACACTGCAGTGCATTTAACACTAACTACCCCAGAGAAACCAAGCAGCTTTGAATAAGAATAAAGTAGTAGATAAGGCTGTGGAGAACAGCTCAGTTAATTGCTTTAATCGAGGAAGAATCCATTTACTTTCAGGGCTGCTGTAAAGTCTGACCCAGCAGTGGAGGTGGGACGCTGCATTTATTTTATCACATGCACACTGGCAGTGTTTCACTCTGGCAGGGTGGCAGGTATCTGTGACTGAAGTTTCTGTAGCAGCCAGAGCTAAGTGTGACCTAGATTTCTTTGATATCAACCCCACAAGTAGGAGTGGGGCTTGTCGAATCTACTGGTGAGTAAAGGTCCACAGACCATTACCTTTTGCTTAATTGACTGTCTGGGAACAGAGTTCACAGCTACTGGAAGTGATTTTATTTGGTGTTACTTCTCTATCCTATGTACAGTGGGGGCTAAATTGACACATCAGAGACAAGTCTGCCGTTCCTTGGTCCAGAGTCTTAGATGGAAATCTAGTAAATTCTAAAGGTTTTTTTTTTTGCGTGTCTTTTTATGTTTCTACAAGTAAGTGGTACTACATAGATACCTGCCAGACAACTTGTGCATTCTGCTCAGAAAATAGATATTGAAAAATACTAGGAAATTTACACTTTGAGAAAACGCAGTAACAGAGACACTGGAAGTCTTTCAACATTGTACACGTTCCTCAGATACTTCTAACAACCTTTTTGTAACATTTGTCTACATAAGTCACTAAAGAAATAAAAAAAAACAACCCAAAACCAAACTGGTGGGTAAACAGGTTTTAGCTGTCAGAGCAGATCCATGAGAATTCGTGTTATCCATGGCATAATAAGTGAAATGTGTGTCTGTATATTACATGTGCTCATGAATATACATATATATATAACATTTATGCATAAATAGGCAGATTTTAGAGGAATTAGAATTTTTTATATAATTTCTGATATTGATTATATGAGATAGATAGCATGTAAAGAGCTGAAGCCATTGCAGCTAATAGCAGGCTCCCCACTTTGTTCATCAGACTTTAGATGAGGACACAAAATACTGCACTAACGTTTTGTGAGCAGTGACCCAGGCAGGATGTTTGTTCAGTGCATTTCAAGAAAAAAACATATAGCAAATATTATGCAAGGCTTAACAGAGGCAATTACTATTTTAGTAGTGTTACCAATACTGAATGTAAGGTTGTTAATGCATCTGACTAGGTTTTATCGTGCCTGATAGTAATAATTTACTTTCAACAGACTTGATGGCCTGAGGTATTATGCTATTATTATGTCAGTGTTGTATTAGGACAGACTGCTTGTTTGAGTGCTAGCAGCAGTTTAGTTAGAAGAGTTTCTTTGAAGACCATTATGTTGCATGCTGTAGACAATGATATAATTTTGTTACTTGTAAGGGTGTTAGAAAAAAGAATTTCAGTACTGTGTTAACAGCCATTGTCCTAATTCATGGTCTCTAATGTAGTAACAATGAATATTAGAGTCAGTGGGAGATTAGCTTTGAAATGGGGAAGAATGAGAGTTTATTTAAAATGAAGAATAAAAGCTGTAGAAAGCCTGAAGGCAGATCCTCTAGAACTCGCTGACAACTTTTACAAAGCACAAGTTTGAACATTTTTATTTTTTTTAAAAGGACTCTTGTGTTTATTATTTTTGTATTTCAATCAGAGAAATTCAGTTAACTACACGATATGGAGCATGATTTAGGTTAAAGGTACAGAGTTTTGTTTATAAGCCAGACCCAGATGTGTGCACCTACATTATATCAATACCAAAGAATAGTTGCATGTGTTAAGGTGATGTGAGCCACTGGCTGCCTTGCAGTGAATTGTTGCATCTTTTACAAGCCTATCTGAATTTTTGTTCAGGAACTTCAGTGGGGGATGTTGTCAGTGTGCGCTTCCTAATACACAGGACTGGGTGCAGGGCCAGATGTGGCCTTCCCAATAATTAGTAGGACAGCACAAAAGCACAAAGCAGCATTTCCTACTGTGTGACTAGAGCATGTGCCGCACAGGATCATACTAATAGGGAGATACTGTCCCTGCAGCCCATCTGATAAATTTGTTCTTGCTCACAGAGGCACCTCCTTCTCCTTATGCTACATTTAATTCCCTTGGGTCACTGTGGGATCTGTCATGCAGGTCTGTATCAGGCATCTGGTGTCTGATTAAAGCAATTATTTAAATTTCTAAGGCTGCTGGTAGACATTTTCTAGCCAGTGTTGAGTATTTATGCGAAGAATCCTGAGATCTTACTCATCTCACACACGTTTAAATTGTTGTTTTTTACGAAGAAGTAAAATCAAGAGTTTTTTTAAGTATATAGCTTTTATTAATTTCTAGTGTTGATTTTTAAAATTCAGATGGAGAATTTTCCACATTTAAACTGAAAAACCATCAGTCAGCTTCTGCTTGTACTGTAGGAGAGGTGGTATGAAAGGTCAAATATTGTCTCATTTGGGTTTCACATCATCTGATAACCCTTCTAATCTGTGAGGCTTCATGGCATCACCTTTCTATAAATACATACTCCCTGGGCATCTACCGGGACAGGACTCAGGTGCTCAATCTCCTTCAATTATATCGTTTGATAAGGTATGCTTGCACATTGCCTGCAACAGCTGAGGTACCTGCTAGGCCCACCCTTTCCCCAGAGATGACTGACATCCTGTGGATGGTGCCTCCAAGCTCCACATGGGCCAGACATGTAGGAGCAAAGCTACAACAAAGCTGGGGCCTGCAGCATCACCTGAGGAGACCCATTGTGGAACCTTCTTAAAAAGCTTGCCGTTCAAACCCCCCTGTTGTCTATGCACAGAGATGAGCCTCCAAATTAGCTAGCTAAAGATATATAACCTGCCATCCTTGTCCCCCTAGGTAAGGGTAGTGAGCATTTCCCAAAGCACCCCACTGGGCTATGCTAACAGTTTCTGCCTAACAGTATTCTCTGTAGGTACACACTACATTTTTATGCACACGCCTTATTTTTTTAGCCTATATAAAAATATTCAAGATATCCTGATCTACCTTCAATCTGATTTTGATGATTTTCAGTTAAGCACATAGCATGATGTACTTTAAGAGTAAATTATCTTGAAATAATAAGAAAATTAAAGTGAATGGGGAAAAGTATACTTTAATTATTTTTGTGTTCATGTTAAACCTCCTACAGTTGCATTTAGCTCAGAGAAGATAAGCTATCTGCCTCCAAAGTGAACTAATTTGCTTTACTAGAGTGATCAAGGTATTCCCAAAGGTAAGCTACAGCTCTGGAAAAAGAAAACAGCATTAGACATTTAAAGCTTCAATGGTTAAAACGTTTACTTCATAAATATTAAAGCCAAGGCAAAGCTTCTAACTCTCCCACTCCTGTAAAAGATGGTGTTCAATCACAGTGTAGCAGAGAGGGTGTCAGTGAAGATGCTGGAAAGGATCGATACAGTTCCCTAGCAACAGGGCTACGTGCCTGGGGCTCCTGCATCCACAGGGACCCTCCTGACCCACTAAATCAAGGCAGCAGCTTTGCTTCTGCTGCCATTGTGCTAAGTTGGAGCAAACATTTCCATCACTCTTATTTCTCAGATCTGCTCAGAGATAAGAGAAACAAGTAGCAGTGGGGTGGGAGGAAGCTAATTATACTGCTGCTTTTAAAAGGCAAGTGTGTTGTCTATCAGGATAATCCTTTAAAGAATGGTAGTTTTATGAAGGGAAAGAAACCTGAAATGCCCTGATACAGTTATTGCTTTCTAGTATCAAGGGATGAACCTAATGTTTTATTATAGAGCAATTGCAGTCTGTAGCCATGGAGTATAGCTTCTGAGCAGAGGTTATGTTAACTGTGTTCACAGGACTGCATAATCATTATGGTCTGATGGAAAATGAAGACAATGAAAAGCATACACAGCTTTTTTGTTTTTCCATTCTTTCAACTTTATTGAATTTTATAATTTAATTGTGGGTGGTAGCTTAAAAAATAATTTAGCTTCCTATTATGAAACAGCATTTTTAGGATTTTTCTATTCTGCATGAGCAAGCACTGACTCAGTATGCATGCATTTTTTAACTCCCTGTGCATTCAGAACCAATATGGGGTAAACTATCTGTTTTGGTTTTAAATTTGGTTGGCTAAACAAAAAAAGATAACAGAAGAGAAGCAGACATCTGAAAGTCAACTGTGATTAAACTCAGAAGCTTCCTGAGAATCTTATTTTCATCAGAAGCTTGTAGGATGAAATGGGAAATACGTGTTTTTATCAGGATGAAGAGCATATTTTACTACTATTATCATAGAAGCATGTGTTAATCTTGACAACTTGGACAAATCCAATATGATTGCAATATTTTTCTTTAAATGTAGTATCATAAATATATTGCCTGTATGTTTTCATTCTCATTTTCTCTTCCCTTTTTTTAAAAAATGACCCAAATCTTTCAGTGTTGTGTTAGCTATTTGACTGTCTGTCTGGACTTTGCATGAAATGGCTAGGCCCAACAGTAGCAGAGATATTGGCTAGTGAAAAGAGCCAATTTCAGCAACAAGGTTCCTTGTAGCTAAAGCTATTTTTCAAAATAAAATGTGTAGTTTGTAAGTTGAGACTGACTCTTGTCCTGACCTTAGATTTTTCTTTATTACAAAATGTGCAGAAAATGCAGGAAGACACTGGAAATATTAATTGATTTCTCTGAGTGGTTATGAAGATCATCTTACAGAAACTGGTTCGAGCTGCCTTCATGGATGTTGTACATAGAAACATTCACACAGTTTAGAATTTCTTCAAAATCTCGTGAAAAATGCTCTATCTGCTGTAGATATACTGAGTATTCAGACCACTGCCTAACTCAAAATAGATAAATTCTTTTTACATAGATCTCATTTTCTGTGCATTGAAGTGAAATTCAATGTGCTACTATATTATTATAACATATATTATATATAATATACATATATATAGCATATATATTATTATAACATGTAATAATTTATTCAATATAATATATTAAAAGCAAAAAGACTGAAGGTTGTGGAGGCATCGTTGATGCATTTTTCTTGATTATTCCCAAGCTAATTAGATTGTACAAGTGTAACTGAGAAATGCTCAGCCATGGAGGAAGACAAATTTTTCATTTTCTGAAGCCAGTGGCCAAAGGCCATTAATTTCAGAAGGAAAAGTCTGGGGCCAGCACTCTGTTGAGAGGCTAAATGAGGGTAACAGCAGTTGAAATAAAGACCAAAATCCAGTGAACCCTGAATTTTTATTTTGATTTAATTTTTTAAATTAATATTTTAATAGCCTGGCCTAATTGCACTGCCCCATTTTTATTTATTTATTTTTTAAACTAGTACTTGATACTCAAACTCATTAGTTATTATGCAATCTGTGTAGTTTAACATTTATCATTTCTCTGGGTTAGCAGACAAACCCTCCTATTCTGAAAGAGATGAAGGCCAAGGCAATATCTCTTGTTAACCTTCCTGTTGCCATGCTGCACTGCAGGACAGGGCAGGGTTGCTTTACTGTGAATCCCTGGACAGCATTATCCCACAGCAGATCTCCATCATCAGAGAAGCAGCATTTTTACATTTTGGGTATTGCTTATAGGAAGACTTTTGGCACAGGACTTGTATGTTCATAAAGGCTGACCACTGCTGCTAGAAGGACATCCCATAAAGGTCTGACTTTTCTGTAGCCTGTGAGATGAGTTCTACAATGACTCCTAAAACTGTCATAAAGGATGCTAGGATTTTCCTTGGCCTTAAGAAAAAATTCAGTATACTGAACTCCATACCTTAGCAAAGGGGCATGCTAAAACAATGTATTTCATTAAAGCTCATTTTTAACTCACCAATATAGTCACACCAAAGTTGTTCTGACAGCTAATATAGATCACAGTAGTCTTGGAAGTCTTATCGTGTATGAGCAGGGAACTATGGCTGTGCCTCTATCTTCTACCAGACTGGAGAAACAATGAGAAAGAAAATGACTTTTTCCTCCATTGCAGTCTTGTTCCAGATAGGCTTAGCTGGACATCTGTGGCAGAATCTGGATGCAGGCTCCTTATCAAAGTCCATGCTCAGCACACTGCCAGCAGCTATGACCCAAAATAGAAAGGAAGGCCGTTTCTTACATAACTTTATCTGAAAAAAACAAATACCCCAGGATAAGGAAGGACATTTTTTATGACAGCCAAACATCTTGACAGATCCACTGTGAAAGATGAGAAAACTTCTCATGCCTCCAAAAAGCTACAAGACGAATTGAAAAATTTGGGCTCATTGAGGTGTAGAGGGCACAGCTAGCGAGTGCAGGCACAATTCTTCAGGGCTTGACAGCTCCTTGGGAAGAGTGTTTTTTTTAGAAGTTGCTCATTAATCAGGATTCTCTGTAGAATCATAGAATTGTTCAGGTTGCAAAAGACTTTTAAGATCATGAAGTACAACCTTTACCCTAGCACTGCCAAGTCCACCACGAAACCATGTTCCTAAGTGCCACATATACGCATTTTTAAATACCTCCTGGAATGGGGACTCAAACTCTTCCCCAAGCAGCCTATTCCACTGTTTGACAACCCTTTCAGTGAAGAAATTTTTCATAATATACGATCTAAACCTCCCCAGTGGAGCTTGAGACCATGTTCTCTTGCCCTATTGCTTGTTATTTCAGAGAAGAGACCTGCACCCACCTCTCTACAACTGCTTTTCAGGTAGTTGTAGAGGCCAGTTAAGACCCTCCCGAGCCTTTTTTGCTCTAGACTGAATCACCCCAGTTCCCTCAGCCATTCCCCACCAAATTGTGCTCCAGACCCTTCACCAGCTTGATTGCTTTTCTCTGGACCCACTCCAGCACCTTGATGCCTCTCTTGAAGTGAGTGACCCAGAACTGAACACAGTATTCGAGGTGCTGCCTCACCAGCGCTGTGTACAGGGGAACAATCACTTCCCTAGTCCTGCTGGCCATGCTATGGAATGTTGGTTACTTCATGGAAACACACCCACATATTGACCAATTTTATTTCTATTGTCACAACCCAGAGAAGCACCAGAAGCATGAGCTGACACCAAGTTACACTTGGTGTTTTGTTTAGCAATCTAAAATGTACTATTAAAGCTGCTTTTTTACATGATTATGGGCTATTATACTGCTAAGAAATTAACCGGACCACAGGGAAATTCTGATTTCTTTTATCTTAAGAAGATTCAGAGTGTATCAATAAAACACATTTTTCCCATCCACAAGCTTTCAAAAGGAAATAGAGAACTGTGAAATCTTCAGAAGATTTTGAAAAAACTGTGGTTCCTGGTAACTGTAGAACGTTAGTTGTTCTGCCACTTTCCACTGCATTTTCCTTAATCTCTTTGTATGCAAAACCCTTGTCTTTAGTGACATAGAATCATAGAATAGTTAGTGTTGGAAAGGACCTTAAGATCAACTAGTTCCAACCCCCCTGTCATGGGCAGGGGCACCTCACACTAAATCATGTCGCCCAAGGCTCTGTCCAGCCTGGCCTTGAACACTACCAGGAATGGAGAATTCACAACTTCTCTGGGCAGCCCATTCCAGTGCCTCACCACCCTTACAGTAAAGAACTTCTTCCTTATATCGAATCTAAACTTCCCCTATTGAAGTCTGAACGCATTACCCTTTGTCCTATCACAACACTCCCTAATGAAGAGTCCCTCCCCAACATCCTTATAGCCCCCCTTCAGATACTGGAAGGCTACTATGAGATCTCCACTCAGCCTTCTCTTTTCCAGCCCTAACTTTCTCATCCTATCTTCATGTGGGAGGTGCTCCAGTCCCCTGACCATACCTGTGATCCTCCTCTGGACTTGTTCCAACAGTTCCATGTCCTTTTCATGTTGAGGACACCAGAACTGCACGCAGTACTCCAAGTGAGGTCTCAAGAGAGCAGAGTAGAGGGGCAGGATCACCTCCCTCGACCTGCTGGTCATGCTCCTTTTGATGCAGCCCAGGATACAGTTGGCCTTCTGGGCTGCAAGCGCACACTGCCGGCTCATGTTCATTTTCTCATCGATCAACACCCCCAAGTCCTTCTCCACAGGGCTGCTCTCAATCTCTTCTCTGCCCAACCTGTAGCTGTGCCTCGGATTGCTCCCACTCAGGTGTAGGACCTTGCACTTGGCATGACTAAACTTCATCAGTTTGGCATCAGCCCACCTCACAAGCTTGTCAAGGTCTCTCTGGATGGCATTCTTTCCATTCAGCATATCAACCAAAGCACACAGCTTGGTGTCGTCGACAAACTTGCTGAGGGCACACTCAATCCCACTGTCCATGTCCCTGACAAAGATGTTGACCAAGACCGGTCCCAACACCCATCTCTGAGGGACACCACTTGTTACTGGTCTCCAGCTGGGCATTGAGCCATTGAACACAACTCTGTGTGTGGCCATCCAGCCAGAACTTTATCCACTGAGTGCTCCACCTATCAAATTGATGTCTCTCCCACTTAGTGACAAGGATGTTGTGTGGGACAGTGTTGAACACTTTGCAAAAGTCCAGGTAGATGTTATCAACTGCTCTACCCGTGTCCATCAGTTCTGTAACTCCATCATAGGAGGCCACCAGACTGGTCAGGCAGGATTTCCCATTAGTGAAGCCATGCTGGCTGTCACCAAGCACCTTGTTGTTTTTCATGTGCCTTAGCATGCCTTCCAGGAGAATCTG
>JANRGW010018432.1:0-14446 GCA_024733675.1 Psilopsiagon aymara | reverse complement strand
GTTAAACTTCATCAGGTTGGCATCAGCCCACCTCACAAGCGTGTCAAGGTCCCTCTGGATGGCATTCCTTTCCTCCAACGTATCAACTGAACCACCCAGCTTGGTGTCATCAGCAAACTTGCCAAGGGCGCACTCAATCCCACTGTCCATGTCACCAACAAAGATGCTTAACGAGACCGGTCTCAGCACCGCTCCCTGAGGGACACCACTCGTTACTGGTCTCCAGCTGGACATCGAGCCATTGAGCACAGCTCTTTGCATGTGGCCATCCAGTCAGTTCTTTATCTACCCAGTGGTCCACCTATCAAATTGATGTCTCTCCAACTTAGAGACAAGGATGTCTTGTGGGACAGTGTCAAACACTTCGCACAAGTCTAGGGAGATAACATCAACTGCTCTACCCCTGTCCATCAGTTCCGTAGCTCCATCATAGAAGGCCGCCAAATTGGTCATGCAGGATTTACCCTTAGTGAAGCCGTGCTGGCTGCCATCAACCACCTTGTTGTTATTCATGTGCCTTAGCATGCCTTCCATGAGAATCTGCTCCAAGATTTTGCCAGGCACAGAGGTGAGGCTAACACTGTGTATTAGTAAGCTAAAAAGCATAACTGAATGAAAGACATTCACTGGAACTCGACTTAGAACTACTACAATTGCAGTTATACACAAAAGCTACTATAAATAACCCACTCAGAACACTACTTACAACCTACCTAACCCTTGGGGAGATTACCGTGAACAGTAACACACTAGCTTGGGCCTTCCAGTATGCACAGTCCTGGAAGACTGTTAACAGCTTCAGAGTGATCTGGATAAGGTCTTTAAAAACATAATTTCTTACCATACTGTTGAAATTGTATTTTCTGTGCCACATGTCGGCAAGTTTCTTTTCCTTCCCTAATTAATATATTACCTTCTGTTGAGACAAATACATCAAGCACTTACGTGCTTAAGTTTCCATGTGAGGAAATTTGTCTGGTTTTATGATGTGATTGCAGAATTTTTCATAAGATATTAATGGCTGCTGAATCATACACACACTAATAATGATATATACTGCTTACTGAGAAAACTACTTCTATTGATCTTTACAATGTTTTCTACAAAAGTTTACATAATCTAGTAGTAAATTTCTGCACGGCTAATCTAAAAATTTATTCACACCAAAGCAGTGATGAATTCTCCCTTCAAGCTCAGGAATTAACATGACTAAATTACTCATTCATCCTAAAATCTCTCTGGATTATCACTTTCAATTTTAGATGAGTTTGAATTATCTCAAATCTATTCCTTGTTTTTGTTAACATTTGCAGTATTTAAGGATGCAATTGAAATTGCTATTAATAGGAAACTGAAATTCCCTCAGACATTTGATCTCTAATGATCTAATTTTAATTTACCATGATTTTATCTTTCTAAATGTGATTTTTTTTTAGAAGATTAGACATTTTCTCGATGCAAAAATAAGTAATTATGCATTTATAATTATATAGGAAATAGAAAGGATGCAGGCCTATTGAGAAAAACATGTGTGGCCTTGGTCCATGTACAAAACACACTATAAAATAGGGAAACTGGCTTACATCTTACTGACAAAAGCCTTTATATGGTCTAAGATGGAAGCAAAATGAAATACACAAAAAGATGATTACTCATTTTCCTAAAAAAAACCCTAAAGGTTAAAGATTTTGAGATTGACAGTTTTATTTGCATAACCTCTTGTTTAAAACATTCATTTTAATTAGATGCCTTGGAACCTGATGCAGCAAACATCTTGAAGAAGTCACCCTCACCATTCTGCATTGTTGCATACTCCCATCTTTGAACTATGTCAACACTGCACAGTTCTCTGTTGCATACATTAAACTTCAGTCGTGTTTGCCTTTTATGACTTTCATGTTTGGCATGTGGTTAGATTTGATATTTTATAAACTATTCATTGGATATTATATCCTTCCCACTTCTGCTGTTTGCACTATGAAGATACAGACCTACCTATATTTCAAGCAACAGCAAGGCATGTTGTTCTGTTTTCTCTGCACATGTAGAGTGGAAATCCTCTGTGTGGCTGATTACATGCAAAAACAGCTCATGAAGGACAGAGACTGTCACAGGGTAAAGTGTAAATGAAAGTATTTCTTGAGAAAGGGAGCCCTTAAGTTATATCTGCCTGTTTTTAATTCATGAGATGATTCCAGAGGCATAGGTCAGTGTCATGGGGGAGGTCTTCCTGAAAAAGTCCTGCCAAATGAGACCTTGTTTACAACTGCCCTTCTCTACTGGTTAGATATGCATGTGCAAGGAATAGAGAGGCACAGATGAACTATTAACAGTTTTACACCCCTGTAACACATTTGGAGAAAGAGGCTAAAAGCTGACAGTAAAACAAGTAACAAATGCCAATTAGCAAATCCCAGACAGCATCATCTATTCTGGCTCGAACTTTATTACCTTTCCATCTCAGAGTGTTACTGGATAGTCAACCTTAATACAACATTTAGTGGGCTAGGTAAACAAATATTTCCTAAAGCTGAATTTCACCTTGCTATCTCTCAATTATCATTCATGTAGATATTCAAAACATTTAAACCCAGACTATTCAACTCCTTGTGTCAGATTCAGTAGTCTTCCTCAGATGTAGCGAAAGTTCAACCTTCAGCTTACACTTTGCCTTCAGTTTCATTTCATAATTCTCATATTTTAGAGAATTTATGTGAACAAAGCTGTTTTCCAGTATACAGTAGCCCATTCTAGCTGAGAAATGTGGCATTCCTCCGCTTACTACTCATAAAGAAGCCATGTGAATTTTGGTGTAGCAAAGCACCTTTGCAGAATTACTTAGGTATTTGTCAGTAAAAGGTAAAAAGTGATGAGAAACTGGAGCTAGAAATAATAAACAACCAGGACTTTGGGAAACTTTAACATTAATTATCATAAAGTGTTTTGTACCAGTGCACTTAGGATATTTGTACCATAATGATGTCTTGGATTGCTCAAGGAAGCTGTGAATGCTCCATCCTTGGCAGTGTTCACGGCCAGGTTGGACAAAGCCTTGGGTGAAATGGGCTGCATTTTTTTTGGTTTTACCTGGACTAGCTGCCATTGCCCACCAAGGGAGCTGGAGTATCAGAGCTTGAGGAGGAGAGGAACAGAAGCAACAAGATGCTTTGTTGGAGTTTTGTTGTCTTTCTTCCGTTAGAACAAAGTCTGAAGATTTTAATTTGTTTCAAATAAAGGAAATAAACAACACTCAAAGAGGCTTTTTTCAATGTAAAAAGTAGAACTATCCAACTTACACACTAATTGCACTAATTGATGAATTTGAAGCTGCATTACTGAAAAAGTGTTTTGGATTTTGTTTTGTTCTTTAAAGGCTCCTTTAAACGCTGAGTTGTTAAAAGGAACTAACAGCTATTAAGTATGAAACCTTTTGCACACACAAAAGTGAAGTCCTCAGTTTTTCAAGGCTTTTGATTCATTTTGTATGGATTTTTTAGTCTTTCTAGTCTCCTTGTATCTGCTTCAGTAATGACTTTCTTTGGAGAGTTCAATAACATGGCTGCAAACACTATTGCCTGCTATTACTGGTTAACACAAGAGCAGCTGTGCACAGCAAGTCCTTCATTTAGAAAGATATCTTTTTATTTTATTAGAAATTGATTTTTAAAGCTCCTCCATTATTAATTTTTATAAGAAGGGGATGCTCCTGTAGCTGAGTGAGACCTGCTTCACTGACAACTGGAAAGAAGTTCCAGATTCTTTACTCATAAACAGATAATACTAGCTTTTTTCTACCCATAATTTTGATCCAAGAATTTTAAGACTTTATGGACAAAATTATTTTTCTGCATAATGGGCACTGCAGCATTATCTTTTCTTTATCTATTAATTTGTCTAACACCTTGTAAACCCAAATTACATAGGAAAATCCTAGTAAAATACTGGCATGAGTGATGTTTAAAGGCATTTTTCTAATTAACAAAAGTTCCCATCATATTATACTTACATAGATAAAGAAAGTAAAGCTAAATACAAGGTAAATCTACATTAAAAATAACAACAAACAAAAAGAATAAAACAGTTCTTAGTGCTGTATTCTTCAGGACACATATTACAAAGGCCCTGAGATTAACACACCAGCTGATTAAACAATGCTATAAATTAAAGTATGAGCTAATTAATATAATAGCACACTAGATCTTGGTATTACACATATTCCTGGCTTGAATCCCTAGCCTTCAGAGGATCATTAAAATTGTAATTCTATCTCTCTATATACCTGTTTGTTCCATCTACAAAAAGAGGACAGTGAGATTTTTGTTACTTTTAAACCAGAAGGTGCTTTGGGGATGTCATTAAGCCACAACAAGCTGTCCATTAGGAAAGGTTGCCAGCATTGTTGTCCTTTCAGTCACACCATGGGGCTGTCTAAAGGATTCATATAATAACAATACTCTGACTTGTTCTGTTTACTAGTACAGATATACCGTAAAAATGAGGGAGCAGATGAGCTTAAGAAGCCAACTGCACAAATGATTAAAATATTAAGATATCTTTAAAGTAAGAATTAAGATGATGTAGGGACTGCAATTTTGTTCAGTATCTACTCATTTAGCTAAGAACTTTAACTTCACAGATAGTTTGCAACTTAAATTCTATACTTCACCTGGAAGTCTGGCAAAGAGTTAGTCTCCTTAGGAAATACTATTTCTCTTCCTGAGTATGAAGTTCCTAATGTTCACCTAAGAAGCAGATATTGTAGCACATTTTACTGTCTCTCTCATAGTTATATGACCCTAGGCATAGCCAAAACAAAGCCATGCTCTATCCCTTTCCTTTCTTCTCCTATCCATCTTCTCTGACATGGCTAATGTCAAACAAAGATGACAAATATCTGCGTCTAGGTTATGTACTAAGGGCTCTAAGCTATAGGCTGGAGACTGCTTTTTCTCTATAAAAAATAAGATAAGATAAAAATAAGACAAGATAAAATAAAATAAAATATAAAAACCAAAACAATAGAGGGAAGTCAGAGCTATACAGAAACAGAGCTATACAGCACATTGGGAGAGTGGAAGTTGCCAGACATACTGTACTGGGAAATCAAGCTTTAAATTTAATTTCCCATAGGCCCTTGTTAAAACTCCAGATGGAAGTGGGAAGATTTGAAACATTTGGGGACAGGACAGTATTTCTTTTTCAGTTTCATCTTTTGCTATTAATTGCCTTAAGTTTTCAGATTGTGACCAAGAATGGCACATTCCCACCTTGAGCTCACTGCAGGCCACTGTCACACTGAATCCAGGTTCAATATTTTTTCATGAAAGATGCTGAATCTATTCATGCATCATCATGCTGCTGTTATTGTGATATATAACCCACTAAATGGAATCTGAAACTATACATATCAGTACTACTCTTTCCAGTATTACGTTTGGCTAATGCTACTTAGAGAATTTCCTTGAGAGAGCTGAGATGGTGTTGCTGATCAAACAAGGGGTTTTTTTTAAATATTCATTTAAATTAAGATTGTAATTTCATTTGAAAAACCCTTTGCACCCAAACTTTAAGTGCATTTACTACTATAACTAGAAAGCTTCCTGCATTATATTTAATTGCAAATATATGTTTGCTGTCTGCAGTCCAAAACAAAATGCATCCTTTACTGAAGATCTTTGCCTTATAAAAAATGAACAAACCAACAAAAAATAAAAAGAGGAAAGTAGTACCTGGCAAAAGGCACATAAATACAAAGTGTTTTTAAAATCTAATTAGTAACTGCAACAGTAAAAATACTACACTTCTGACTGCAGTATTTTAATGAAACATTGATAACAATTATAAACCTCATTACCTCAATAATTAAGAAGGATTCTAAGATGAAAAGATGAACCAGTTTGCACCTACGCTTATAAGTAGCCTGCCAAACATTTGATATGAAATTTTTTCTTTGAGATAGCTGCTTTCTAAAACCTAGTCCTAAATTTGCTGCGTAGACTCTTCACAAAATATAAGTAACTTAATATCTGTCCAACTACATTAAACTACTTTAATTAGGTTAATTTATTTTTGTATAACAGATTTGTCCATTGCTCTGAAGTTAATTATAACTTAAACCTGTAGTCTGACCTGTATTAATGTACCTTTTTGTCTACATGGAGTCAACGAAGCTCTACATTTGCAAGCCCACGGAGAACAGATACAACATTAAAAAAGAAGAAAATTCAATTTTTCAAACTCCTGCCTCAAAAAAAAAAAAATCTCCTTGAAAACATTAAGAAAGAAAAAAAAAAAAATTAACCCCAAAATATGCCCTATGTTACAGTTTCTCTGTGGCCCTGCTTGAGCAGGAGGTTTGGTCCAGGTGATTTGCAGAGACCCCTTCCAACCTCAATCATTCTGTGATTCTGTGAGTCTTAGTTTTGAGTTACACATAAATGATGAAAAACTGTTCCCTTGCAGAACAAAGGCTGGAAACTTCTACAAATATTTTTAAACCTGGTGGATTTTGAAAATAAACTAGAATTGAAAACATGTACTCAATACAACAGAGCCCTCAGACAGAAACTAAAAAGGAAATAAAATATTTATATGTCCAGCCCTATCTTGCCTTCTGCAGATGGACTCAGATAAAATTCTGTTTGTAAGCTGAACATAAAGAAACAGGAAGGGTCATATGTAGGAGATGTTCAGAAAAGCTGGCTGATTTCCTTCTGAAAAGATGAAAAGAAGCTGTAACTAATTCCCAAAATGGTATTATGTAAATAGAGATTCCTTGTTTTCTGAGATGACTCAAGACAACCTCTGAGTATGAACTGGGCAGTAGTGCAGGATAATGAAATCAAGCTCCCTGTGGCTTCAAGTCAGACAGGACCGTACACCAAACAGTATCATGTCTAACAGAATGCGATGCATACTACATGCCCTTATGTCCGGGTCTGGCTTTTCTGGTCAGGCTTTTCGATATAAACCAAGAAACTGAAATTCTGATTTCAGTTAAATTCTGGCACATGGATATTTAAAACTGTTCATATTTTTAAACTTTTTTTAATACCCAGATTTCAGTGCAACTTGAATTTAATTTTACTGAAACTGATCTTGTCCATCACACTGTGTCTTTTTGATGTGGAAATTAAGTTTAGCAATAAAAGCTTAAACAAGGATGTTAAGGAAAACTGCATCAAAAGACTTTTTCTTAAAGCCAAGACAAATAAAATCACTGCTTTTCCTTCATCTACCAAGTCTGCCATCTCATCGTAGACAATTATCAGGTTGATCAGGCTTGATTTCCCCTTTCACCCATGCTGACCACTCCCAATCACCGTTTTTGCCCTTACTATGTTTCAAAGTTAGCCTCCAGGAAGACTTGCTCCATCACTTTCCCAGGGACTAGCATAAGTTTGACACCTCATAGTTCCCCAGATCCTCCTTCTTGCCCTTCTTAAAGACAGAAGTGACACTTATCTTCTCGGGAAAGATGGAACTTCAGGAACCTCTCCTAGTTTCTATGACCTTTCAGTGATAATCAAGGATGGCCTTGCAATGATATCCACCAGTCCTCTCAATACTTCTGAACGCATCTCATCACATCACAAGAACTTGTGCATGTCCGCTTCGTTTAAATGATCTCTAATTCAATCTTCTTCACTGAGTAGAAATCATCCTTGCTGCAGAATTTCCCTCTGATTCAGAAGCCGATGATTACTGAAGGGTGGTCTTACAATAAGGACTGAGGTAAAGAAGGTAATGAATACCTCAGACTTTTCTATATTTTTTTTCTTTTGCTCCTGATGTCCCTGTAGAAGCTCTTCTTGTCCTTCATATCCTTCACCAGATTTAACTCCAAATGAGCTATGGCTTTTCTAACCAAGTTTTTGCATGCCTAGATGGTGTTTCTATATTCCTTCCAGGTTATCTGTCCTTGCTTTCACCTCTTGTACAGTGCTCTTTTGAATTAAGAAATTTAATCAAGTATCTTCACCACCTGGAGATAGAGATTCCTGCCTCCATTTTTCTACAACTATATAAATGTATGCAAGAAGGACAATGCATTCTCACAATACTGAAGCCATCTCTTGAAAGAAAGATTTGGGATATATAATTTTAAATGCAAGAATGAGTATATATTACATCCTTCTTAGAAGTTCTATTCAATTTATTTGTTTATTCTTCTGAGCTCTTTTATTAAACTACTGTTTACTTACTCTTGATTTATTCAGAGCTCACAGAACAGCTAACAGAAATCTCAAAATTGCTCTTGACATCTTCATATCAAAGTGGATAGTTGCCAACACAGTAATAGAGCTGAGCATTTCTCTTCACAAATATGCTGTCAGTGAAACTAATGAAAATGTTGATAATAAGTGACCTCACTAATCTTTAAAATTACTCTAGGGAAGACACACTTTCTTAAATAATCAAAAGAAGAAAAAGTTTAGTATGAGAAAACTCATACTGACTCTTTAAATTGAGCTGAATAAAAACCTAACTGAAAGAGATGCAAATTTAGGTTTGAGGCCCATGGAGGCATCCTACATCTTTGGCTCTTCTCTGCCATTTCTTGATATTTGACAGTGAGAGCTGAACTGACTTTATTCTAGGGAAAAATAGTTAATAAAAAAAATATGACGTAATGGCTTAATTTATCAAAAGAGAAACAGATCTCACTGCAGGCTCTAATGTTTTGGCAGAGGCATCTTGTATGACAAACATAGGAAGTTGCTGTATAGTTCCCTTTTATGCCTGGTTCTGCCATCATTGCAAATATCAACATATATACCAAAGAGGCAGACAAAGCACAGCTGAAAACTGTATTAAATCATATATGTGATCCTAGAGAAGTGTACAACAGTACAAAAATAGAGTATATGTAGGCAAAAATAGGATATTTGTAATAGAAAAATAATCCTATATTTCACACATACTTTGCATCCATGGGGTCACTCATAGAAAGATTCCTTCATCCTGCTGGTTACTACAGTGACAAGAACAGCCCAAGAGCCTACTTGATGAAGTGATGTACTGCCTAGCCCATAGCTTCAGGCAGTGGGATACTATCAGATAAAAGCATTAGTTCAAGAAACCTGTGATTGAAGACACCCTCTATATCTTAGAGGCAACCAAAGATCGAGTGGTTTTAGGGGAGGAAAGACAGAGTGGATATATTTCAGGTAATAATGAGCAGACTTGTCTATGCATTTTAATTCTACATTTTGATACTTCCAAATTCTTTCACAAATATCATCCCTATGGAAAAATTAATCACTTTGAAGCAGGTTTACCTAAGGCAAATATAATGAAGCACTGTTCACCAATTAGTAACGTCATTTTCAAAAAGCAAATGTTAAAAGTTAAACGTAAAAGTTAATTAGAAAACTGTTTCATTTCAGTATATGAAACTTGATTTCATTTTCAGAATGTTTGTGTTTGTCAGCAAACTGAGACAAAGTATAACAAAAAGAGGAAGATGGCCAATCTTGCACAAAGACCTATTCTAAAAATCCGAAACCCAAAGGGCTTACAGATCTGAGTTATAAAAGGAAATGGGAAGAAGATGTATAGAATAATACACATAGAACTTAGGGACTGTCAGAATGTCCCAGGCTGCTCTCTGTGCATGCAGAACTTAAGGAATGGGTAATTACCCAAGCATTTCTGAAGTTAATTACTGACAGGACTAAACAGATCATAAGGATTTAGGCATTTAGCTATGGAATAAGAAATAGGTGTGGTGTTCTAGATTTAAATTTGTGTTTGAAAGTAGTACACACAAGCAACATATTCACCTGCAAAACAGAGAAAACAAGCCTCTCCCATTTTATAGGGGTGCTCTAAAGAAGAGTACATAGAGAGGCTCTTGTGTTGTGATAACAATTGACAGGTTAGCAAGATAGAAGAATATATTTGTCAATATATGAGATAATCCCACAATAGAAAATGAATATCCTGAAGACTGGCACAGAGATGCATTAAAGAAACACTTATTTTTTTCAGCATTTGCAAAACATCACTATATAAGATGCAGTGACAAATGGTAACCCCAAACGCAGCACTAATACATCTGAAAAGCATTGAACCGGAACACTTGGAAATAAAATAGATGTGAAATTAGCATTTTCAAGATTATTTTTTTCTGCAACATCTCACTGTATTTCATGAACATCTAGCATGACAAATCAAACAGGATTTGAGTGCTGTTAAATATTCTTCTTAAAAACTAGCCTAAGGCAGTTTCTCTGCCTGTGATAGCAATTGTGCTAATGATACAGTAACAGCTTCAGAATAATCCCTTCACCCTCAGAAACACAAACAGTCTTGTATAAACAGAAGAGAAAAGATCTCAAAGTTCTTCCTTTGCCAGCTGTAGGCAAGAAACAACACTGCAAGCAATTGTCTTGTGCATAGTGGTCACATCATTCTGTCGCTGATAACAGCAACACTTAACAAGAACAACAGCAGGACAGGCAGTACATCTTGCCGTAAACCATGCCTTTCCATTAGCTAATACACATCAAATATCAAATTAAGGCTACTGATGACATAAATTCAATACAATATGCATCTATTTAAATTAATTAGTGTGATCCAATAATGAGATTCTTCAATAGGTGGAACAAAGCTGGCTGAAATAATCAAGTTGTGTTTGTTGACCTTAGCTCTAATAGCCAAAGACAATAGAAATCGCGGATTCGGCAGGACATAAATATAGCATGGTGAAATCACATTTACACTGACTTTACCATAACATTATCTGTCTACTCACTGAGTCACTACTTTTAAAACTAGACAGGTAAAAAAATCTCACTGGCAAATATTTAACTATTTATACAACCCACATAAAACAATACAAAAATAAAATGCAACTTTTCAGCTTTTCAAAGAACATACTCTTCTGTTCCTCTTACTATAAGAAGCAGTACCTACATATTTCTCCTTGGTTTCTTCTCCCTCATACTAGCTTTATGCCAGAATAATTTCACTGTACTTTAATTACTTCTAATACACAGAAGCTGCAGCTATGTAGTAAAATAATTTTTAGTTAATGTTATTGCTTGAAAATAATTCAGAGTATTTCTAAGGCAACATGTGGCATAGGACAGGTTGTTAGGAGACTTCAGTTACCTGGGTAATACCTAGCGAGGCCAGTTGCACTACCAAAAACCTGCCATAATAAAGTGGGGTCTTCTTCTCTGTTCCGCTTGAATACATCATCCAATGCTGCAGTCCAGTTGAGTTCATTTAACACTATTGTTGCTGTCAAAGACAAAACACACTTGGTGTTACAAAGTTATATCCTAACAGAAGCTTCAATGACTACGAAAAAACAAAGTGAATTATTACAGAAAGTAAAAACATTTTATTTAACTAAGCCATAAAGGAAATTTAAAGAAATGTACTCCTTTTCCTTGGGAATTTTGTTGAAGTTCCTCATGTATTCTTCTTCCTGTTGCATTATCTGTATGCAATAACTGTTGGCTTATTTGCAAAGCCATTATTTGCAAAGCCAGTATCTTCTACAAATACTTTGTTTCGAGGATGCCACTCTAGTTGCATTTCTCACTTACAGAAAATTAAAAGTAATCATACAGCATTAGTGTTTACGAATTACAACACTGCAATAAGAACAACTAGAATGACATCAATAAAAGTAGGTATGTACTTCATATAAAGGTAACAAGGGTGTCCCTTTCCAAACGGATGCTATAAGAGGGTTATATGGGAAAAACAATAATAGCTTCTTTGGACTGTAATATTAATGTGGGACTGCATGAACAATAGTACTCTTTATAGCACACTAACAAGATCTTAATGTTCATATATGTGGTTACTTATAGAACAATTAGCAATGTGAACATTAATATTTATAAGTTGGGTCAGTTCCACAACACACTTGAAATATAAGGAAATTCACATTTCAGCTAAACACTGTGTGGCCAGTTATACAGAAACTTACATTCAAAAAGTTGTTCCCTACCTAAGTTTTAATCAATCAAATATACTGTGTAATCAATCAATCAAACATATATTAACATGCTCTACGCATTTTGAAAAAAAACATATCTTGATGAAAACTACTACAGTAATACAGTAATAGTCAATTGACTATAGTCAGTAGTCAATGAACTTGTATTCTGACACAGAATACCTTATGTAACTCATGACAAATCATGCTTTTCACCTCATCAGCTGCAAATATCTCATTAATTCCTATTATGTTTCTAAATGTTTCTAAAGCCGAAATGCCTAGATCAGCAAGCCAAGGGAATCAGAGGGCAACAATGTTTGAAAACAGCTAAAGATGTAGGTATAAATCCTATGAAAGCTAACACTGTAATATAGATTCTTCTTACACTATGGTATTGCACACAGGGAAGAAAATTCAACTTCGCTTGCAAATAAGCAAGTCAAGCTGAAATAAAAACAGTTCACGTTTAAGGCTCCTAAGTGTCATCCCAGTACAAAATTCGGTACGTATGTCTACGTTCTAGCCTGCTGCTACAGTGAAAAAAAAGAAACAATAAAAATAAGGGCAGGCTGAAAGCTGACATTTGACAGGCCATTTCAAAAGTGAGGTTGTTAACAGGTACTAGAGAAATGAGATCAAAACAGTAAATTTTATAGGCTTGTTTTTAAAGGTTAAGGAGAAAATTGCTACACTGTGTGTTTTGCAGAAAGGTTTGTCTGTGGTTTTCAAAGTAGTTTGGAGATAATATTGCCCTCTCAAGATACAACTTTTTATAGAAATATCACATTAAATTTCCAACCCCCAACCTGTCATTTAAGCAATCAGCTTGTGCTATATACCTGTCTCTTTGTCAAGTAGTAAATTATAAATATAGTTAAGTTTACTTAAGAGAGAGGAATAATTCCCTAAGGCACAAAACGAAGTTCATTAGCATTTTAAAATGGTTACTCCTGTTTGACTTACTGTGTGATCAAGCATTATATACAGGATTACTAAACTTGACTTAGCGTTAGATATCATCTCCTGAAGTGGCTCCATGAAGTCATTTGAAGCTTTATCATTTACTCAAGCAAGAAACAATAAAAAACTTTTCATGTTACCATTTCCCCACCTTTCTTGGCCCAGTGGAAGCCTATGTTGGCATCTAGAGCACTGGAGCTTAGGGCACTTACTTAAAGCACATGGGAGACAAAGCTTACAGGTTTCAGGGTCCCCTATGTATTCCCAAGCCCCACAACAATATAAATCAATGCATTTCTTTGGCCTTGTGGCCTGACTTAAAATTGCTGCAGTCTCTACCCTCAAGACTTTACCACCCTGGTCAAACATCTGATTTGCTTATTCAGCAAAACATTTAATCAGGAAAAAGCTATTTTGAAGTTAATCATAAGTACTTTTGTAAATTGGAGACTATGCACCCCATGAATTCATATGCAACTACATATTTCTAAATATAGAATTTCCTTCAGATCATAACCTTTAAAAAGAAAAAAAAAAACATACTAATTAAGCATATATTAAACATCTTACTAAGTATTTTCAAGTATTGTTGCAAAGAGTGTCTGTGTAACAACACCAAAAAATGCAGTTATATGTATACATGAACATCTGTTTACACACACCTCTGAATATGCAGTCATTCACTGGAATGTGTTGCCCAGGGAAGTTGTGAATGCTCCACTCCTGGTGGTGTTCAAGGACAGGTTGGACATAGCCTTGGGTGGCATGGTTTAGTGTGAGGTGTCCTTGCCCATGGTGGGGGGGTTGGAACTAAATGATCTTAAGGTCCTTTCCAACCCTAACTATTCTATGATTCTATGATTATATATCTATAAAAACTATATGCATAAAAAAACAGATGTAAATACAAAAAAGGAATAACCAAGGAGACAATCTGCATGTAGTAAAATAGCTAAGTACTAAAGTACTGAGTGGAGATATTGGAACTGATAATTTCAACATTTTATTAGACTTGTTGAGAATAGGCTGTAAAGCAGGAGATATAGCTTATTAGATCTTATTTGTAATGTGTGTGGAGAAGTGATGCTTTATAGTTTGAGACAGAGTTTTGTAATCTTATTTACATCCCACTTTCCCCATCCCCCTCCTTTAATTTTCTCCCAGAGACAAATATGCCACCCCCCAAAAAAAATAATCCAAGAACTTACAGCAAGGGAAAAAAAAAACCCAACAAAACCAAACCAAAACCAGAACAAACCAACCCAACACATGAAACCGGAATTAAAAAATAAATAATGTGGAATTCAAGATGAGCAACAAGAACAGAGAGTCCTAACAGAAGCAAAAAATATCAATCTGTGACGAAACTACTAGGAGTATGTAGCATACATGTTCTCAAGTTCTGAAAAACATATCTTCCTACACTCCAGAAATTCATAGTTAAGTGCCTGAATCTCATTTCAGAAATAAGTTTGAACAGCACACATGTAAAGTTCAACATGTACACCCCCCCCCCCCCCC
>JANRGW010018431.1:0-28159 GCA_024733675.1 Psilopsiagon aymara | reverse complement strand
TATGGAATACCTCTTTGGTCAGTTTGGGTCAGGTGTCCTGTCTCTGCTTCCTCCTGGCTTCCCCTCCTCCCTGGCAGTGCATGAGGCTCAGAAAGTCCTTGGCCAGACCAAACATCACCAAGCCATAACTAAAAACATCGGTGTTATCAGCACTGTCCTCAGGCCACAAGTCAAAAATGTAGCGCTGCACCAGCTACCGAGAAGGAGAAAAATGACTGCTACTGCTGAACCCAGGACAATGACTCTACCTTACACCAAGATAACATGTTCTAGATTGGTTCACTGCAGTAATGAACATAATAGACTAAAATCATGATAGTCTTCAGCTTACACTACTTCAATATTGTCACTTACCCAGCTTGTATGTCAGATGTGGTAAAAGCTGTCCCAGAAAGTGAAGAAATCAGATTTCACTGTCCTTCACAAAGCACAGGAAGGATGTTCATACAAACTTTTACAGACTAAAATAGTTGCTCTGAAAGTATGTCAGTAAAAACAGATTTCATACAAGTCTGTAATAAGACAAAGGCTAATTAACTGCAATTGCTTCTTCTTGAGGTCAAGAGCAGTTACACCTGGGATGATTTTAGCCTAGAATAGCCACACTTATCAATATGATGGGTTTTTTTAAACTCAGGACATAACACATCACACCTTCGGTTTTATTTGCCATTAAAGTAACAGGGCTAATGGAACAAGTTAATTTCATAGGAAAAAATGTACTTGAAAAATAACACTTGTGCCTCAGCATTCTGCACTCAGTAACAGCCAACATTGCTGTAACTTAGAGAAGTCAGTCTTTATTTTTAACTCTGCATTTTTCACTCCATTCCCCCCCAGTTTGTGTAGCTTGCAATATTCTGTGGATCAACAACCCCCTTGTTTTCTGCTCACACTCCTTTGTGAGATTTCAAGCATATACAGCTGGTCATCTAGTACTGTTTCTAAGTACATTTCATTCTTCCAGAACTTCCATCAGCTCACATACCAAAACCCCCAGGTTCTCCTAGTCCTGCAAGTCTCCGCTGCAACTCCTTCAGAAGCAGGAGCCAGGGGGAGTAAGACTGCTGACACTTACAGTACCTCACTAGCACTGTCTGTCAGGCACTGCCAAAACCCTGTCCTGGATTCACACTCCGTGCCCCAAAGGTCACTCTGCCCAGGTCTAATTGCAAAATGAAGATTTAAAATTCCACTGAATGGACAAAAAAGTATAATTAACATAACACAGCAAGTAACACATGCAGAGTACTACAAGACACTATATACTGCCATACAGTAACTGCACACATCTGGTTTGCTGTCTCTTTTTTAACCTCAACTTTAAAAACACTGGAAAGGTGGGACAAAGAAATAAGATCAAAATAACTATCCTTCTCCCCTTCTTTATTTAATACAAGAAGATACACTAAAAGACATACTGTAGATAAAAAAAAATATGTAGAAACACATCTGGAAACTTGACAGCCCCTTCACTGAGCAGTTCTTGATACTGAAAGACAGACTGTGTGGGGTACAGTACTCATTCAGATGCATTGATTCATCCCATGCAAGTGTCTCCTTTTCTCCTTGTCTGCCTATACAGGCATGTAATTTAGTTTTACTGGAATTAGTGCTACAACACATCCTGCCCACTTCATCCCTTGCTCCAACTCCTTTTCCCCATACAGCTACCTCCTGTCAGCCCTTATGCCTATGGTGAAAGCAAATGGCTCTATCTGCCCCAGTCAGTTAAGAGGAATCTCTCTTCTCTGCAAGGTTCCCAGTCTGATAACAAGTTAGAGATGGTTCCTGTGGTTTGTCAGAAAGCTTCTGAAGGACTACATTTCTGCACTGGAGGAATTAAGAGCTCTGAACTTATTAAGATTTACATATCTCTACAAAACGTCAGTTAATGTACAGCTATAATAGCAGAGACAACGATTAGCACTGTGCTTATTAAACAAAGGGGTAGTGAAATCTGATTTGCATATTTCTGACATGCACACAAATTCCCACTGCTTTTACAACATAACATCTACACGGTTCATTTTATTTTGATGAAAATGAACACATTTCACTGATGACCTTTAACAGAACTTTCACTTCCAGACTCTTTAAACGCACCACTGACCTACTACACTTTGTCAGCAAAACAATGATCATTCCTAAGATGCCTCTGTAAAGCTACAGTCTTACCCAGCTCAGTCCATAAAGATCCTACTGACGTAAGCAATGCAGAGATGCAGAATTTGCATAATCAGCTCATTTGCTGCATCCTGCAGCAAGGGACATATTCTGTAGATTCACACCCGCACCAGAAGGCTGCTCTAGTTAAGAGGAAATTGCCACATTGCAATTCAAGAGACATGAAGTACATTAGCTGGGGAGCAGCTAAGTAAATAAGCAAATGAAGATGTATGTAAGTTATTATTACCTTTGCTCCACAGACAATGAAAATGACCTTTGTTGAAAGGCTGGTTCAGAATCAGAAGGCAAAACTTCAGGTTTCCTGTAAAATAAATGTTGGTTCTGATTAGTAAGAATATTGATTTTTTTTTCCCTTCATTTTGCTTTTGCCATATTAATTTTTAGTCCAACCACCTCAGAGCAACCCTACTAATTTCCTTGCTTCTTTTTCAGACAGAAAAGCTGCCAAACTTCATTAGACACTTTTTACTCAGTAGAGTTTTGCTAAACTTTTAATTTCTAAGTGACTTTTACTCACAGAAGGCCACTCTCAACAGGACACCACATCCATACAGCTCTCACATTTAATCTCCTGCTTGCTGCTGCCACCTGGATGCAGCATTTACTGATATGAGCTTCCCCCTGGCCTCTATTAATGGGAAGGCTTGTAGCTGACTCCATATGAAGCTGTCTCTAATCTAAGTCCAATATTCCACTCTCCTGATTGATGCAGAACTTCCTGTCACCAGCAGCCTTCGTGCCTATGTTTTCATATCATGTAGAAGCTCCAACTGCGGTAGATACACTCTCATAGACACTTTACACATATAGAATAAAAAGCCACGCCCAAGGAGCTTAAAATCAAAGCAAACTTGAGCCTGTGACACTGTGGACTAAAAACCTCAGCAGGCTTATTAGCCCAACTTAATTGGGCTCCTAAAGCCTCCTGCCCTAGCAATATGTGCATTGTAAAGGTCAACAATAAACTTAAAAATATGAAGGTCCGAATATAAAAGGATTTAAGACACAACCACTTTGGATTCAGAACAAAAATTTACATCTCAAGACAGTTGCCTGGGGTGAGATTTGCATTATTCCACTACCTAATTATCTTGCCAATGATACAGGAATACCAGATTCCCCTGGAGCTTTATATCCTTAGGCCATCAGGTTAATGAAGTTTATTTGGTCATGTGAAGCCACTGCTAACTGAAAAAAGAAAACCTCTACCACAAGAAAGCCTTTTGGACTTTTGAGCAGATCCAGTATAGCAGAAGGTTAGAGGTAAAGCTGCGGTTTAAGCCATACAACATTACAAGAGGAAAACCAGGTGGCAGAAGTCCAGAAGGTGCAGGAACATCTTAGGGTGCGAGTAAGGAAGGGGCAATATTTAAAATAACAAACGAAATGCAGGGTCAGCAGGCACCGTTCTGCACCTTGCCTTGTGCGTGACTTACGGCTTCACCACTGACCCCGTTCCATGCCTCAGTTGCCTAAACCAGAAATAACACTCTTGTCCTCCTTGTTAAGTATCAAGAGAAACACTACTGAAGCCTTAGGTAATTTTTACTCCAGTACAAAGTCTACATGCTTATCACAGCTGTCTTCTGTGTGGTGCTTTCAAATACCTTCCCTCATGTCTTCCATCTGCATCTTTGTTGACACGGTCCACACTTCTATTAAATTTATGTCTCTACAGGAAAATAATTTTGCTCAGAGAATAAGTTTATTTAGAAAAGAACTAAGAGGTTAAAGGACCAAGAAAAGAAAGGAAAGTGCGCAAAGCCTTACTCTTTGCATAGTCTGAACTGTTTTGCCTTGTCCTTGAACTTTAAGAGAAAGGCAGAAAACAATACATTCAAACTAAGTGCCAATTTCCAGCTGCCTCACAAAATGGGACCTCAGCAGCAGATCTCCTAATGATGGTTAAGCGAAAAAGGCTGCCAACTCCTTACATTAAATATAAGAATCCAGTGGTGCCCTCCACTGAAGAGGGCCAGGAAACATGTTTCTTTTACTGATATGATAATACAGACACAGGTGTTGTAAATCTATTCCTGCTGGTGAAGCACAAAAGGCATTTCAGCATGTTTTAAACCCTTAAGCCATATCAGCATATGAAAACACTGTAGATTTTTAGGGGCTTTTTGCACATTAAGAGGATCCTTGTTACTTATTAAGACACATTTCTGAAGCCAAGGTCTGGCTGTATGTGTCCACACGGAGACTTTAGAGACTGATTTTCAAAGATGACACTTCCAACAGTTTACAGTGAGGCCTATGAGAGCTGCTGGTTCTTGTTCAGTTGATGCAAAGAAGCAGAGGTAGATGTCCCCAGCACACAAAATTAGAAGGGGGGGGTTGTATGTTAGGGGTTGGGTTTGGGATGGGCTTTCTTAAGCACAATTCCAGACTGAAAAAGTAGAGAAATGGAAATTACTGTTTCGCCTGCTTTTAGCAAAGTGAATGTTCCAGTCACTTCAAACCACTGCAATTAATGCATGATAACATGCTCTGATTAATGCTACCAAAATGAGCCCAAATGTCAATATATTAATGGCGTTCGCTGAGTTTATATAAAGCTGCACAAAGGGCTCAGTCCTCGGTAGATGCGAAACAGTAATAAAATTGGGCTGCAATAATTTACAACCATTGCCCTAAAAACTCTTAATAAATTGGGACTTCTGATGGCAAAGACCACGTCAATGGATGGACTATGCAACATCCATCACTCTGAGGGAAACTGATGAGAGCTCACTGTGCCACAGCTCCAAGCACTCTACTGGCTATTCGTTTGAAAACAAATCTACTTCAAGGCCATTTATCTTTAAAAGCCCTTAACAAATTAGGAAGCACCTATCTCCTGGACTGTCTGCCCATCCATTTTTCACAACGATAATTAGCACCCTGACCCAACCATTAACAAAATTGTGCTCTGTTTGGGCTAATGGGAAAGAGAAATCTGAAAGCAAGAAATCAGGAGCAAAAATAACCTGTCCCCTGTTATGGGTATCTCCACAGAAGCAGCTTTTTTTGGCCTGTTAAAGGAGGAACAAGATGGTATCTTGCACAGTTTCTTCCATTTTCAGTATAATTCTCTCTTTCCCTTATGTACTTTACTCACAGCTTTTGCAGACTGAGCAAATTCAGCGATCTGCAGCACAAGCAGAAAAGAATTAATTCCTCCAAATAAAACCTCTAGCTTATTCTTGATGTTTACAACAACACAGAGAATGAATGGAGCCAAATCCCTCAATGCAAGTCCTCTTGCAGAAGAATAACTCGTGTAGTAGGGCCTAATTTCTACAGGACAGGAGGACAGAGGGATAGAAGGATGACTATAAGAAATGTTTATTTGCATGTAGGGAAGCAGATTTGTTCCCCAGCTTGTTTTGCTTATAAATCTTGCAGTCTTAGAGGCGTAACTTACAGGCATTTGTATTAACATTTGCACAACTACAGCAACAGCCACTTATATGAAAAAATATAGTTAAACAAATCCTTTAGCAGACCTGAAAAATTCCTAGTCTTAGAATAAAGCTGGATCATTTTAATCCTGCTGGAAACACAAAGAACCACTTCCTTACTTTCCTAGGCTCCTAATCAATTGATCAACAACCCCAGCAAGTCCCTACTGGGACCATCAAGGAATAACTGAACTCTTTCTGAAATCTTTTGCCCTTCTCAGCTTTCCAACTTTTCTTTAGCTGCACTTCTTTTCAAAGTTTTTCTTGTGGTTGCTTAGAGAGGACTTGAATCAGAGGTGTTGTGAATGTCTCTGACAGCCTATGCAATGCCTTTTTACCCATTTTAACTCACTCAGAAGAATTCCAGTATATTTTGGAGCATACGTTTGCTATTCTAAAAGCCTCCTTGGCTTCTCCCTATCACATTATACTCATGCAGCTATTCTATAAATATTTATAATACCATTATACATTTTTTATTGATTTCCCCTTGTCACATGCCAGTCTTTGAGCTGTATGGCTGTCGGAAAGCATATGCAAAAGGCAGATATATTTTTAAAGACAACCTTTTCTCCGGTAGCCTATAAAATAATATATGCCTCTTCTTTGTTTTCTTCCAGTGTTAGAATAATGTTGCTAGAAGTTACTTGCATGATGTGAGGTACTCCTCTTATCTCGTAAATAAATAAATAAATTCATATTGGATTTCCTGAGGGAAAAAAGCTTTCATTACTTCAAACAAGAAGGCCTTGGGGAAAGATCACTGCTATCCCCAGTCTTTGTGGAACGATGCAAGTGGTAACACACAATGGGGGATACACTGTGCTAAGATACCAACATGCCTTAAGGAGCTAACCAAGACTGACCCCAAAGTCAGAGCTTCAACCTAAGCAACTCGTAGTTCAGTTCACTGTCTACAATTTATGCTTTCCTCCTTTCCTTTCTTTTCCTACAATCTATCAAGAACATTCCACAAAGAAGCAGATTTAGTACACAAAAAGAAGGAGAAAAGATACAGTCAGTACAGAGGACAGAGTGATTTTACCATTAAATTAATCTAGAAAGTTGAAGGATTTTAAATGTTCAGAAAATTTCTGTACTGGTAGAAATACATCTAGATACCCAAGACACTAAGATCCCTTGAAAAGATACTGCAGAAATCTGGGCTACGGATATTCCTAATCATATCACAAATGGGAGTCCAAATAGACAATGACATCAAATACACTTTCTCGGATACAGAACAAAAAAAGAGTTATTTGGTTTCCAGCACCATCACTCAGGAAATCCCTGCCCCACAGGTTTGTGCTTTAAATGAACAGACACTGCTTACTAAACGTCAGAGTAGCCGAGAAGGGACAAGGCATTAATTCACTATTCCAAAACAGTGACACTGATAAAAGACAGAGAGCAACAGGCTGAGGCAGCTCTTCATACAGCAGCTGAAGTTTCTTCTGCTGCCGAAGAATTAGCACTGAAATGGTGATTCTAAGAACTCCACATCAGTCACGTTTAGTGGGAGCCTATCATAATAAACCCTGAAGACAGCAGATGATAAAAACAGCAAACATAAGAGAACGTTCATGCAGAACTACACTGAAGATAAGGCTACATGTCATGAAAGGAAAATTACTGAAGCAACTTGCTACGATGTTGCTGGTTTGGGGTTTGGTTTTGCGTGTGTTTGTTTTTTAATTGATACATTAAACTCTCCTATTTAATTGAAAATCAATCCACCAAAAACGCACAAAATGTCATTTTACTTCAGAATTCTTCTTAACATGCTCTGTGGATTGAAAAACTTTGATTCTGTGTAGTGCTAGACTTGATCAAGCAAAAGCTGGAATGGAAGCTGCTGTTATTGGTGAAGCAAATGTAACTAACACAGAACAAGTGAGCTTATGAAGGTATGGATTCTGATGTCAAGAAAAACATAATTCATCATAACGAACTGTCGTGGACAATTTTAACAAACACTTCAGGAAGCAGGATTTTAATACTGATATTCTTTAACTAGGAACATGCCTAGTTCAAGAACACTACTTTATTAAAGGAGCCCACATTCTCACTTAAATGAAGGCTCATTTAGAAAAATGCCAGTGATTACACATAAATATTCTGCGTTACATCAGTAACAGAAGGGACACTAAGATGGTACCTTTCCTGCCTCCAATGGCAGAAAATAATTGTCGTGCTGAATACAGAGCAAGGAAGAATATTCTAACTGCTCACCGCAGCCTCAAAAAGCTTCAGGGTAAAACTTCGTTCATTTTGCTGTATTAATTGTAGCAACACAGTTTTTACTTTGACATTCAGCAGCATTTTAGTGCAGTCCTAATGGGCTATTTGTTCCATTTATCACTGGAAAAGAAAAATCCAGAAAACTCAAGAGTTTCCACCAAAATAATGGCAATTTACTGCCGTTTTTTTAACCTTGTCTTCATGAAAAGCCAAATAGATGCTCAGCACGTACTCAGATGTTACCTAAATGCAGAGAATGTGGGATTTTAAAACTAAAATAAAGGAGTTTGGGGGATCAGTACCAAATCTGCACAATTTTCTTCCAAGTAAGCACCCATTCCAAAGTGTTAAGTCCAAAACTGATGCTCTGGGAAGAACCACTTGCCAGCTTATTGAAATGGACCATTCCATTCAGGACTTGTTTTAAGAGCTACCATCCACTTCCCAAGCAACTGGAACAGCCTCCACATCAGAAATGGAGTAAATGTCTGATTAGACAAAGACTAAGAAGAACGAGTCCATCACAGAACGGAGCACCTCCCAGTTCCCAAAAGGGTTTCTTCATTGTGTTGCTTTTTGGGCTTTTTTTGCTTTCTTTTAGGCACTGAAATAGCACCACCTATAGTTTCCTACCCAATACACAGATGAACGTCCTAGCAGGCAATTCCCTTGCAGATGTAGCAGTTATTCTGGAAAGCTGTTTGCTGCCTCACAAGACAAGGTTTTCGTTTTAAATCACTGTCCTTGGCAACTCCTTGATGGCAAGCACTATGTACATGGAAGACGAGGGGAAGCTCAACCCAAAACTGAAGCTTACAGTGCACTATAAATCCTTGGAAAAGCACTTAACATTGAATTCTAAGATAATACTTTTTAAGGTACCTCTCAGAATAAAACCTTACTGTCTACTGAACAAATAGTGCACCTTACACAAAACCACTTCTCACTCTGCTGTTCTCTTTCTTGAACTAAGTTTTCCCCTTCCCTTCACCAGAAAATCCAGTGCTCTGCTGCAATACTGGGGAACCTAATAAACACCATTACAAATCAACACTCAATTGTAAATGCTTCACGTGTAAAAAGTTTCACAACCCCTACAGAACTGCCACTTGGAAAATGGAAAAACTTCTTTCAAGTCAGTAAAATCCACTCCCTGCATCTGTGCTCTCGCTAACAAGGCAGTTGTCCGCTTTCATTCAGAGAAACAGTTAAGCTTAGGCTATTGTATTAATTACGGCCACTACTTAGAAAACATCGCGTAGCTGCATTTTACCCACAGTGAATCCCAAGCCTCCAAACAAGCAATTTAATTTTCCTCATAAGAGTGACAAGTCCAATAATAAACCAGCACAAATTATGCAAAAGGATCACAGCCCTTACAAACATGTTCTCAAACTTATTGAAGAAATAAATCAAATATGCATACCCAGCTGCTTTCCAGGCAAAGGCTCTGCTACCCCTACCCATGCATTTTAGTGTTAATTTTTTCATGTAAATTCTATTGATTTTTAAATATTTCACAGCTTTTAATTCTCCAGGCAAATTCCAGCAAGACGAGCAGGAAAAAAAAAGGTGGATTTGTACAAACAGTCCTATTGACAAGCTGCAGTGTGGTATTCTCTGGAGAGCCCTCTACAAGAGTTTATGTGGATGAATTCAAACCAACTAATTTTTCCACAATAAGTCACAAACGGACATCCACACGGGAACACCCACCTACATTATTGACAACTACTACTCATAGAACAGTGCTATGCCTTGCAATGAGAACTTGTCAATTGATTCTGGTGTTCTCTGGAGACTGTGAGGGCTGTTTTCCATCTTGGTATGTGATGGGACACTGCTTTTAATAAAAACTTCTATAGCCCATAGCTGCATTTCTGAGTGCTTGGGACTTCTGCTCTTTATGTGTCAAACACCTCAGTCAGGTCAAGCAGAATAAGATCACACATTTCCCAGTAGTCAACGTCAGTTTTAGACAACCTGTACAGCATTGCAAAGAAACTTCATGGCAAAATTCAACTCTCAAGGGCAACATTCAAATGAACTGAATCGTAAGAACTGTCTATTTAAATACAGATCATAACAATAACACTTATTACTATTACATACATGGAAATGATGCTTGTGCCCCATTACAACTCCCAGTTGAAAATAAACCCATCCCAGTAACCAATCACTCTAGGAAGGCAGCAAGGCACATGAACCCTGACGCGCTCTTGGAGAGACACACTGATACATGGCCCATTCACTACTGCAAGGTCTTTGGCCTGGTTTATCTCGTACCCTTGCTGCTCGTTTCAGAGATGTTGCTGGACCACCCACCCATCCATCACTCTGTGCTTTGTGCAGACAGGATTTCAATTTCAGCCTGGGCACAAGAAGATCCAGAATTAGCTGGAAGCAGCAGGTTTGGGGGTTTTAAACCTGAGATGTTACCACCTAGTCAGTTATACTCTTACAGTTTTCAAGACTACTGATTCAACTCAAAATGCCTGGTTATCCAAAAAAGCTAGAGACAAGTAAGGGTATGGAACATCAGTCAGATATAGTCCATCCTATGGCATGGAAAAAGTAGCCAGATGAGGAAGAAGAGATGAACAGGGAGTAAAATAGCAGGAGGAGGGACAATTTTTTGCAGAACAGAAGTCTAGTCCCCAAGGTCACAGATTCTGACACAACCCTTCTAGAACACAATATAGAATCACAAACATAGAATAGCTAGGGTTGGACCTTAGCAACTGCTTTGCAACTCACGGATAGGTCCGCTTCTAAGACAGCACTCACTTTACATCTTTTAAGTTTGATACCAATTAGAAACTCCTAAAAGTCAAGAATTAGACATACAGGCTTGATATTAAAATACTGATAGTGTTACATTTCACTTTGCTGTTTAAAATTCCTAGGCACAGAGCATTAGGATTGGAGCTTAAATTTCTGACATTTTTATTTATCTGAAACCCACTAATTACTCTAAAACATTGGTTTCTAGTTTTGACCTTTTTTCCTCAAAAAGCTAATAAAATATGAAGATAGGCTGAGAAAGTTGGGGCCATTCAGCCTGGAGAAGAGAAGGCTGTGTGGAGACCTCACAGCAGCCTTCCAGTATCTGAAGGGGGGCTACAGGGATGGTGGGGAGGGACTATTCATTACACACTGTAGTGATAGGACAAGAGGCAACTGGTTAAAACTTAAACAGGGGAGGTTTAGATTCGATATAAGGAGGAAGTTCTTTACTGTAAGGGTGGTGAGGTGCTGGAATGGGTTGCGCAGGGAAGTTGTGAATGCTCCATCCCTGGCTGGGTTGGACAGAGCCTTGGGTGGCATGGTTTAGTGGGAGGTGTCCCTGCCCATGGCAGGGGGGTTGGAACTGCATGATCTTAAGGTCCTTTCTATGATTCTAACCACTGACTTTCCCCTTTAGTGCTCCCCCAAACTGCTATTGCTATTCAAGTAAGTTCCAACCTCAAACAAAAACCCAAGACAGTTGCTCACTTCCTAGCTGTTTAATAGCCACATCTAACATAATGTCATCCTTGCATTCTAAAAACATAGCATCGCATTCTCTTGTCATCCTTGCATTCTAAAAACATAGCATCGCATTCTCTGACTACGCCATGCTAACAATACTTGTTATCTGGGATGTCTCTGTTTCCAGGGATACAACTAGACATACAAACTCCATGTCTCACTGGAGAACTTCAGCCGTTATTGTCAGCTTAATCTTCACGCTGCAAGAGTAAGGTGACTTCAAGAAATCACAAGGCAGAAAAGGCAGACGTCAGTAGTCTCTTTGGGCAAACTGGAATAAAGCACAAAATCCTCAGCAAACATTCACCTCTGCAAACAATATAATGCCATCTTATTTCACCTATGATCAACAGATGTCTTTAGGTATTTTTTACAGGATTCACAAAATTTAACAGATACCTAATGATGTACACATTAGAGTACTGACCCATGAACGTGTAAGTGCCTGACTGCTCGGCACTCAAACCCTCCGGCTCTCCTTGTCACGAGCACTCCACTGACACATCAGTTATTGGCATTAACACTTCCCATGCACATAAAGGTCTCATTTCCATCCATACCGAGATGCACCTGAAGTTACAGAGGCTGACGTAACCTAATTCCTCATTTGATCTCAAAGCACCACTGTCCACCAAATAGACATTTTCTCTATTGATCTCATTTGAAGGGCCTGTTTGAAATAGCTGTTCTCAGAGCATACCTAATAGATCTGGTTTCCTTTCTAAGAAGTGGGAAGGAGCTTTTATGAGCACAGATTAACAGTTGGAGCACTCCCTCTGGAGGCTAATGCTCCACATTCAGGTTCCTTCTCTGCCAGAGGAAACTGACATCCAAATCCCACTTCAGTCTCCTCCTCAGACACGATGCTATTCTCAGGGAAGCAGATTCTCCCCTCCCTGCTCCCCAAGTTGAATAAATTGAATTCTTTCCATAAAAGAATTAAACAGGATGGAAGTCTGGCTGCAGTCCATTAACCCAGATAGTTTTGAGCTCCAATATTGACTTCTCCAAACTTCTTTCACACCTTGAACAAATCCTCCAACTACTTCACCACTGTACTGCAAGAACCTCATAGCCACAGTTGCCTCCTTTCCAATGTGTGATGTGCTTTCAGAGAAAAGCACAACCTCTGGTTTTGTGAGGTATTTTTGAGATGAGTGGTTCTCTCAAGATATGGCACTTGGGAGTCACAAGAGGAGGAAATAAGTTTCTGCAGCACAGCAAAAGATATCTAAATCCAACAGAGCATGATTTTAGATGCTTCGTTCTTCCTGCTGCTCATGGTATTCCCACTGACAAGCTCAGCCTGATTTCTTCTTGGTACACTTACTCTGATGGATTGTACTATTTCTAAATCCAAATTCTCCATCTGCCCTGTATACACAGCCTAACTACCACACTCAAGATGAGCACACTGCGGCTCAAAGTCATATGTGCATTTCTGAATGGCCCAAGGGCTAAACTCTAGTATAATGTTGTGAGCGTAGACAGTAACATCCCATTGTCAGAAAGGGGAAAATAGGCATTATGTGACTGCAGGAGGATCACCCTCCTGTTCAGCAGATAAGCAAATACTAACAATCAGAACTCCTTTCAGCTTCTCAGCCTGATCTTACAACAAACATTACAAATCACAGATTCTTCTAGCTAAATTCTAGTTTGGACAACTTTACTAACCTCTGTTTCCCTGTTACCCTTCAACCACAGCAATGAAATACAGTATATCTTACTGTCCTGAACTCTAGTGTACTCATTAGGCACTTTGTTAACTGCACATAGCATTCAACCTGGCTACTACTACGGACTTGCAGTTGGCTGTTTTTCTATTGAAAAGGTTCACTGAGTTTAAAAGATTTGTGTAAACTGTAAGTGATCTCTGCAACCATCAATTATTTACTCCTCAGCTGTAACGGGTGAGATTGATGAAAAAAACTCTCAGTGATTCCCAGGATCTCATTCCATATGCTTTGATGAAAATCCATGCTGAGACAGTAGGTTCTGCAACATCTTATGCCTCTCTGGACTGGATGCCAGAGAAGACATTCATGCCCATACCACCTTTCCAGTCTTGCTGCTTTCCCAAAGCACATTCTTCTGTACTTTGAAAGGAATGGATCTGATGCAAGGTCCCAAGTGCTTCCCAGAAGGTTCAAAACAACAACAGGGGCTTTCAGAGGAATCAGAACAGCCCATATTAGCAGTGGTGGCAGTGGGAGGGTGCATAGGACCCCATATCAAGATTCTGATGAAGACTGATAAGAAAGAGGAGAAAGTCTTCCACTATTATAATGAGATTCCTTTTAACACATGTAGGAAAGAAAGGCAAGGACGGTAATTTGTCAATAACCTTCACAAATGTTTCACTTCTAAAATAATGTCTTTTGTTTTCAGGAGCATCATTTTATTATTTCTAGAGTTAATTTTTTACCTAACGGAGGCAGCTCAGTTCTGCTGCCTGTTTGAGGACATTCTACGACTCTACATTCACATCTTTTACCAGAACATTTTTAAGACCTAACTCTATCTATTCTACAAATAAATAAATCTGCATCTGGAGAAAACAAGTTGAAATAAAGAAAAGGCTAAAAAACACAAAGTGATTGAAAATTGCATTACATGATCAGCCATGTAAAGGAATTTCTATGTAACTGGGACAAAGTTCCTCTTCAGATTTTATTCTCCAGTATGTCATTGTGTTGCATCTGGCAGAAAAATAAGACCTAAAATCAAAGTTCTGTGGACTGAGTAACTCCAGTAAGCTATATGGCGGGCTTACTAAGATCAGAAACAGGCCAAAACTTGCATTTTGGAATAAAACTACTGTATGATACAGAAACAAAAGAACACTGCTGAAATATTGATTCTTCTTCTAAAGGTATAAAAAGCTACTTAATGTTGAAAGTTCCAGAATGAGAGCTATACTTCCTTCATTTAACTTTTAAATAAGATTGAAAAATCCCTCTGGAAGTAAATGGATTGACAGAATTAAAGGGATCACCCTGTAACCTGGTAGAACAGGATACCATATCCCGTAAATACAAGATCACAAGAAAGCAGAGACCTCACAACATGCCTGTAAGCAGGCTACTTAAACAAGCAGTACCACCAAATCAAGATGTCAATCCATTCTCATAAGATACCTGTCACACAAATAAGGTTTGGGGGGTTTAGTCACTACATGAAGTCTATGATAACTGCTTTTATTACAAGCCACTTGTGCTTGTTTATAGTCCCTTCCTTTGACACGCTGCAGATCATGTAAAATTAAACATAACTGTTACTTTCTTCTTTCCTCCACAATACAGTACAGCCTGTAAACAAAGACAAGCTCTGGGACCATTAAGAGAGGCCCTTGTTTGCAAACTGTCTTTCCAACCAGCTCCTTCAATTTCAATACTAAACCTGTCAAGCTTAATTAAGAGTTATGGGGCATAACCATTTCAAAACCATAAATCCATACAGCAGAAAAGTAACATGACTGCCATAGCGAGCATCTCTTTTTAAATAAGCAATATCTCTTTCTGAGACCTAATTTAGGTTCCTTATACACAACTTTGTATTGTAAATATCTTTATTGCTTCTCCTGCAGTGAATATAAAGACCACCATAAAATAATTTCATCCTGATGCCTTCTGCTTTATTTGACTATTTAAAATGGACCTCAATGCATATCATAGTGCTTACACTGCTATTTCACCCAAATTCACCACAGCTTTTTGCGATCCTTCAAAAACTCTGCAGAGAACTGCATTTCTCTCCAGCTTTAACATCATCTTTCCAAAGGCTTCACCTTTTGCATGTGCGCAGCTGTCCACACTTCATCACAGTCTCAAGCAGAACGGTACTGAAAAGAAGCATCCAGAACTCACTGATCAAAACACCTTTAACATTCAGCACACCCAGTTTGAGACATCAGTGACCCACTCAAGAAAATCCACCAAAATAACACTTGTAGCATAGGTTTAGATTTAAACCTAAAGCCACTTTACTCATTCCAGGGACACTACACTCTTGCTTTCATTTTAAGAGTGCTCGGATCTGCCACTAGAAGCTGCGCTGAAGCAGTGTTCTGGTGAGCATGAGACCTATTCACAAAAGCCAGTGCAACCTGAATCAATAAGAAACTGAAATTTAACAGACAACTGCTGACAGTGCTTCAAAGGCTTGAACCTCACAGTATTTGACAGATACTGAAAACAATGGATTTTTGCCATTTTCAGTGTTAACAGTGTCCCTGGTACAGTCTTAATATTAACTTTCATCTATTTAAAGTGATTTTGGGGCCTTTACAGCAAAGAATCTACACTTGAACATCCAACTCCTAAAGGATTAAAACCAGAAAGGTGGATAAGACAGTATCACATTTATTACTATATCTTAATCTAATGATTTTTACACAAGGAAATCTTTGGATACCCTCATCTGCTTCATGAACTAGCAGAGTAGTTCAATTTATAGAACTGTTGATCATCTAACAGCCTACAGTCACCCCTAAAACAAAAGTTCCCTTAAAAACTTAAATGGTTGACATCTTGAGCATTTTTATATGTTAGGCAACATCTGGGTCAACTTACAGAAGAAATGATAGCAAAGTGTCTAAATGCACAACTTATGCAGACTAAACATTAGCTGTGTAAGATTTTATCAGCTGTGTATCAGATCCAGAGAGGCACAGAAAATACACCCTGACCAGCAAGCTCATACTTTTTGGGACAAGATACTAAGAAAAGGATCCAAGTCTCTCTCTTCTTCACTACCCCATCTGGCAAATGTACTTAATAATAACGCTTTGAACTTAAAATTTCTATGTGGAGATCTAAAATCACTTTACAAGAGTGCATAAGCGTGATTATTCTCATTTCACAGTTGGCCTCACTAAGTACAGAGATTTGTGACAATTTGTATGAGAAGCAGTGTTCTCTGGTGAATAAATTAAGAGTCTAAAATTATCTCCCCAAGATTTTCATCCCAGCTCAGCTATAAACTTCAGCCTATACCGACACCCACCAGGGCAAAACTAGACACAGTCCATCTGAAACTGGTGGGTTTCTGCATGGGAAATAGGAGCCCAGGCCAGAAAATCATGACAATGAAAAATTGTTGCCTAACCTTGACGTAGTCAGTTAGAACACACTTTAACGGACCACTGGGGGGATGGTCATCTCAGGGGTCATAACAGCATTCAGACATAAAAATATTCACAAAGAACTTAAATGGCACCTTTTCAGAAGAATATGGGTACAATATGATACACAGCAGTGGACAGCCTGGTGTTTGTTCAGCAAAATTCCTTAATTACCATCATATTTTTTACTCATCTTCTGTTGACAAGAAAGTCTTTCACACCCATTTCCTGTAATACGGGTCTCTTCCTCTACATAATTCATCTACTGGACAACAGCTCCTGTACATTGCAGCAACCTCACCTGTGGGATTCAGATTTCAACATGGAAAGAACTTCTGTCTGGTAAGTCCAAGGATTCAGTAAAATATGAAGAGTTCTCTGTTAACTGGAATCACTTTAGAGTGTTTTACTCTCAAATATTGTCTGGTCACAGGTTAAGCTCTAACCAACATTCCTGATTTCATACCACATTAAAAGCTAAAAATGGTTAAGTAGGACAGTATTTTTCTCCTTTAGCATTATGGGAACTATACAAATTGTGCTTATAGGGCTAATGGAGAGAAGATTTCTGAGGTTGCAACTTTTAATCTATTACCTATTCTTCAAAAAGCTGCTTACTTTCAGGGTCTAGCCTAAACCACAACAGCCCAGAAAGTCAAAAGAATCTCTCACTCAGCAGCTTCATAAGTACTCCACTTTTTTCCACTTAATATTGGTTAGCCAAGAAAGGACATCAATGCAGCCACAGTGAGAAGATTAAACCAAAAACATGCTAGCAGACTTTAAACTTTAAATAAAGAGACCTTAAGTATTTGCAATAGTTGTCACTAAAATCAACCTGCTCATTTGTACTTTTCTCAGCTGTGGTAGCCCGTACATGTCACATTTTTATGGACAACCAGTTTTGTTTGTAAAGGAGAAAAGCATAGACAAAAGTGATCTGTCAAAACAACACAACAAAATCTTCAATGCTTTTAATTCAATCATAGTTCAGTGGATTTTATATAGAATATGCATATGAAAGAGATCAAACTACTTTGCCAAGCCCAATCCATCAGACAAAGAACAGAAGACGTCAAACTGGAGTCCTAATGAATCAAGAATTTTGCTACAGAGGTTGACACCCCTGCAAAGTTTTGTAATTCATAATTCATAAGCAAAAGGTCAAGAGGACTGCTAAATAATTCAACTGGCATAACAGAAGCGTTTTCTTTCATTTCTCTTACACTTCTCATAAGCACAGAGAAGCCTGTTCAAATTAGTCAGAAGAAAAATCAAGAGCTGAACCCTTCTCCTGTGGTTTCTGCAGTTTATTTCAGGATAGCATCACCTCTTTGTGTTCAGTTTTGTGTCGAGGCATGAATCCATAATGGATTCATGGCCAGAGCATTAACTGCTATGCTGGGTCTTTGGAGATTTTAACAATGCTTCTTCACACAGTTGCCTCTCTAACACTCCTTGACAACAACTACAGTTTGTCAAGTTTTAACATACAAATGTGTGCTCCTCATGGTGACAAGCAAGAACAAAAACTCTGGGTCAGAAGCACAAACCTAATGTGTTTAGTTTGACCACCAGCATGAAGATCTCTTGCTCAGTTCTGCAACACACTATGGCGAGCAAATCTGCAAAGAGAGACATTTCAGTGACAGCTCCTTACCGTCCCCAGCAAAGGCATTACAGGGTCCCCCACCTGGAAGCGTCTCCGATTCACCTAACTTACAAGCTTAGGGAGGATGGCATGGGGGTGCCCTGCACTCTGCCAAAAAGTCCACCAGAAAAGAGAAACTGAAGAAGTTGCTGCTCTTTTAGTGTACTTCTGTGGTTAAGAACTTCTGCTTCTGCTCCATTCTAAGTGCACCACAATCAAAGCAAAGTTTCCTGTCAAGCAAGAGCTACTATAAATACATGTTACTTTCATCTTAACAGCTTTCAGGCTTCTTACGCCACCTCCCACTTCTTCCCTAAAGCCACAACTGAGATCTTTATTGACTAATATGACAACACCTAACAAGAGTACAACTGATAAATTGTAGGTTTGATCCTGTCTACAACGCTCATATGCCTCCAACAGATGGTTCATCTGCCTGATTTTGGAACAGGAGGTAGCACTGAGACTAAATGCAGACGAACAGAAAAAGAACCATATCAAATACAAGTTATATTTTAGAAAGGATATCCAAAGAGTAGCTCTAATTATGGGCAAAGTGACAGGAAAGAAGAATGAACATCAGTCCCTTCAGGACTGCATTCACTTGCCAGTTCTGCATGTGAATATGAATGATTCTTGAATAAATATTCATAGTTTTTTGCACCAGGACAAATTTGAAGGAAGCAAAGGAAGTCAAAAGAGAAAATAAAGAATGGTGGAAGCATAAAGATATCTGTGCACATACACACGTGCACGCATGAACCCATATACACAGCAAGGTATGCTTTGCCATATGGGATTACAGCTCTGTATTTAGCTGATGGATTAAGCACCAATAGATGAAAAATAAAAAGAGCTGAATATTACTTTTCTAATAAAAAGAAGTCAGGGATTTAAAATAGAAAAGCCTTTTTAATGAAAAACAAATGGCATTTAAAACTTAATAGCCTTCAGGTCTAACAAAGTCAAATCCTTTATTTAAAGGAAAGAGACTTACTTTAAGAATCACAGACACTGCTGTGCACAAAAGGAACCACTTACAATGCAATGAGCACAATGCAGAGTTTGACTATGGCAAACAGTAGTAGCACTAATGGAAGGAAATACATACGCCTAGAAGTAAAATGATAAACAGTTCAAACCAGACTTAACTGAAGGGCCATTAACTTTTTCTTAAAAAAAAAAACTTAAGAAAACACTAACAAATGTAAAGACTCCTTTGTGAAGAGTAAACAGACAAACAGAAATAGATCTGTAGGGGCACTTAAGAAGTAATAATAACAGTTACAAAATTTGGGGCAACTTCTCAAGATTAAGCATGAACAGGTATTTGCTAGTACCAATGCTGACTTTGCTGCCCTGGGATGTCAGCAGTGTGACTTGAGACTCGGGAAGCACCGGGACACACACAGGCTGGCAGTTGAGACTGCTGAAACAGTCTCATAACCAGACAAATATTTCACGGGCACTGCCATGTGTTGTCCGACCCAGATTTACCCAGGCCCATCCCAGGGGCTGTAACAGCATTAAAATGACTCCCTAAGTCTGAGCCCTCTGCAGAGATCCTGCACCCACAGGCGGCAGTTCTAAAGGGTCAGCATTTCACTGTTCAAGTCTATATAACTGATTTCCCTTCACCCTCATGCCATTTCCCCTGACACACAGTAAAAGAATAGGCTGTTTTAATTACAAGGAGAATATTTAGAAAGAGGAATTCTACATATGAAGTGTTCTGCTTCAACTAGGCAAAAGAAGAAACTAAAGCTACAGCAAAGCAGCTCTTATGTTGCAGTCCCTCTTCCAGCTTTCCCTTCACACCCAGTATGTTGACTTTCAGGCTTATCCTACCCCAAAACTCCTCCCGAATGCAGTCTTCTTATCTCTGAACTTGCTGGAATAATCAATACCGGTAAGAGTGCTCACACACTACAGTTACCTTCAGCAGCTGCATTTGATGGTTTCGTAAGAATCACCTAATACCTAATAATGCAAAGGTCTTTTTTCTCAGTCTCCCTAAATATTACTTCTTAAAAAGATGCATCAAATTCTTACAGCCTAAAGATTTGAAGAGCATGCCTTCCCTCATTTCTTTTTTTTTGCTATAATGATACTCAGATAAAACAGGTCAGCAGCACTTCAGATAGTTTCTTTTTTCAAGAGAAGATAGTGGTTTAGATGGATTCAGCCTATATACCGTAGTATGCAATTTAATGAGGAAAGTTTCACACCTGTAGTTTTTAAATCAATGTAGTTTCAATAATGAAAAAACAAACCAGCAGAGTGCAAATGCAGGCTGACTTCTAATTCTGTATTCCTTAGAAAGCGAAAAAGCTAAAATCACCACCATACACAATACAATAAAACAAAAATACATATGGTGCTTGACTTGCCCTGCAAAAAATGTCCTGCTGAGGCCTTTTTTTTTTTCCTTTAATAAACATAAACCTGCACTTCTCAAAGCATTTTGAAATTCAAATGACAATTCAGTTGACTGCTAAGTATATCTCTGTAGACAGACAAATGAATCTTTTCTTCTAATTACCTTTCTTCTCTGATGCGGAATGCTAAAAAGAAAAACCAAAACAACCCCAAACCCAGGTAATTTCAGCATTAAAAAAGGTGATTAAAATGCCCCATTTGGCACCAAATGCTACCATCATAAAAACAAATGAAGGAACCCAAAATGCATTTCTACTTTTTGAATATACAGTTCAAACCTAAAAGCCATGAATTTCAAACTAACGCAGATCTGAACTGAGTAACCATCCAAACATTCTTGAGTGACAAACCAGAAATTGCTTATAATGTGGTGTGACCTCCAAAAATTGGAAAACACAAAACACAGAGTTCCTGTAAAGCATAGTTTTCAAAAGCTCTAATAACTTCTTTTGTTGCAGCCGAAAAACAGGGATACACACACGGACTGGAAATCTGATATTAAGCTGCTACCCGGAAAAGGAAGCATTTAGGAAGCCACTAGTGAACAAAGCAGTGAGCCTGCTGCCACACTTGCACAATGAATTAGGCTAGAAAAGTTACATGAGTACAATATAAAAGGTGGTGATTTTCCAAACAAGTAGAGGTCAGGGAATTTTTGCATGTGGCAGCACATCATTTCAACTGCTCTGCATCTTCAAACCAAACCACACCAAACAACATACATAGATAAAGTCTCCCATTAAATTAACTAAATGCATGACAGCACTAAGATCACTTGGCTAAGATGGTTGGTTTTACACATAGAAAAGTTTTCAGCAGAGACAATGCAGGGGTTGCACACTGCTTTCAAGTACCTTTTCTAGGCCCCAAACGAGCAACAGCCAAGCAGTCTAACTTCACATCTCAGTGCACAACAGGATCCCTAAAGCTCCAGGTCAAAGCTGCTATGCAACTATACCCACGCACACATTCTGCTCTTCAGCCCCTTCAACCATGTGGTACAGTGATGACCATGGACAAGGTCAGAAGTTACACTATCTCTCTCTCTCTCCAACTTCTCCCCTTTATGCATGGAAATAGCTGAAGCATTCACATGGCTCCAGCAGCACTTGCTCCATGTGGTTCAGCCTCTCTCTTCCAAACGCCAATGCAACTGCCTCCAGGTCTATGTCTGACCCTACCCTTTATGTGATACATCCTCCAGGCCTGTGCTGCATAGGCATGTCCACTGCCCCTTCTCCAGCTAACTGCTCTCCATCCCTGGCCTCACTTCATCTGCTGTCCAGGGCTCCTCACGGGGTACAACCCTGCCACGTAACACCTCACCCTGTCCCACGAGCCTGCCAAACCAACAGCTGTGGCTTCTGAAAAGACAGCGCTGACATGGAGGCTGGAATTGAAAGGGGAAGCAGGCAGGAATTCAGCATACAGAAGGAAAGGTGAAAAGTTAAGTCATGGAAGGGTGAAAAGTTAAGTCATGTGGGTCCTGAGGGTGAAGATGGCAAGATGGATATCACACTATATGCAAAGAATAAGGCCTCTACCATCTAACAGCCTAACTTAACTCTCAGGAATAATATTTGATATTATTATCCTAATAAAGGCAGAGAACCCGCAAAGTCAACACTAGAATACATGTAGGTGAGTGATTTCCAGTATTGTTTGCTAGTTGGAAGAGTCTATGAGACATTAACAGGAAATTCTGGTAATCAGAAGTTTACCAACAGTAAATTGTGAAGGTCTCTCAGTTTGAAAAATGATTCAATCTACCAATCATTTTGTAGAACTTTATATTCCAAAATTCCCTAAACCAAGACCTGTTCATTCTTCTGCAAAGCACACAGGTTTACTGCAGCTCAGCATACCAAACTTTTAGCTGTTACAAAGCAAATGTCAAGAAGAGAAAATATCATAGTATGTTTGAGAGAGGAATTGCAAAACCTGGCCCAAGATGCACCTCCACATCCTCTTCCTCAAGCATCTTCCAAGTACGTATACCTGCAACTCTTTGTGGAGTTTGGTTTACATAATGCAGCAATTCTTGGTGAGGGTTCTGACCAGAAATTTGGTTTTCAGGTAACTCAAGTCACTGCCTGGGCCAAATGCAATCTCCAGCTATGGAAAGGAACAAGAGAGGCACCTGCCAACTAAACAAAGTGAAAAGAACACACACCCTTCAAAAGCTGTAGCTGTAATTCCCCACTTCTCTATTTGAGTCTCTCATATCCTGCCTGTCAATATACTACAGACATACTCTGTATATTTGAAAACATACAAGCAGTCAAGCTGGAGAGACAATAAAAACCAGTATCTACTTATTTCCCTCTGGTTTTCTATGTATAAAACAGACTGATAAAAAAATAAAAGAAAACAATGATAAGATAATAATAAAAAAATGCAAACACATCTTAAATAATGTTCATACAATTTGATGGAAGTACTGTGGGCTTGTACAGAGCCAGAATGTGAGAGATTGAGATAAATGTGAGCTGTTGTGCTTCCCAGTGAATGCAGAAGCAGCAGCCCCTCTTAACCCAAACTCTCCATCACACGTGCATTTAATACGCCTGATATTCCAGAAGAAATGTAATTTGATGTCTTCTTAAGACAACATTTCACTATGACTTTAAATTATTCCCCAGGGGGGACCATTTTACTCCAACATGCTTTGTTTACTAGCTCTGCTGCTTCCAGCAAGCTGTTTGATAGATGCCAAGGATGAAGACGCGCTCTGTAATGCACGTTTTTGGATGACTGAAGACAAAATCCTCTGCTTCTTGGCACAGTTTCCCAAATGATCATGATTCTTAAAGCATTCATTACTGGGTAGTAAGGCAATCTATATTTCTGTCAAATCATGTTATTTACAGTTTATGGAGAATAAAGATTATAAAGGATACTTAAATGAGCAACACAACACACAAGGAATGTTTTCTGCTCTATAATCTGCTGTCCCTAGTGACCTTATTATCCTTGCCCTTAAGCAACAGAGAGATCATTAACAAGTCATCTTCTCTGAAGCAAGAAATGGTGATTGTACAATAAAATACATGGATATCAAAAATAAAGCATTTTAAGATTATAAGAAAGGTGAGACCTCACTTGGAGCACTCTGTACAGTTCTGGTGTCCCTAAGGACACCAGGTCTGTAAAGAGAACATGGAGCTGTTGGACCAAGTTCAGAGGGGGGCCATGAGGATAAGGGGCAGGAGCACCTCCCATACGAAGACAGACTTTCAAAGCCTGAAGAAGAGAAGGCTGCGTGGAGACCTCATAGCAGCTTCCAGTACCTGAAGGGGGCCTATAAGGATGCCAGAGAGGGACTCTTCATCAGGGACTGTAGTGATAAGACAAGGGGTAATGGGTTTAAACTGAAAAAAGGGAAGTTCAGGTTAGATACAAGGAAGAAGTTCTTCCCTGTGAGGGTGCTGAGGCACTGGCACAGGGTGCCCAAAGAAATTGTGAACGCTCTATCCCTGGTAGTGCTCAAGGCTAGGTTGGACAAAGCCTTGGGTGTGAGCCATTCCTGCCCATGGCAGGGGTGTTGGAACTGGATGATCTTCAGGTCCTTTCCAACCCTAATTATCCAGTGATTCTATGACAGCCTTTTGACACCATGAGAAACAGTGCAGGTATATTCTTTCTTTGCACATTCATACTGTATTATTACTGCTTCTAAAGCAACAGCTATGGGCTCCAGTGAGGAGCAGAGTTGCACTGTAGCGGTACTGGCCAAGAACATAAGAAGAGGCGCTCTGGATCTAAAGAGCTGATTTCTAACAATCTAACTGCCAAAAGGAGAAAGGGAGATCAAGTCACTGAAAACAAGCGCCACTTGCTGCTTACTTTGAATAATAATAGCAGCCTATACAAAAACGAAACAGAAAGTAACTGCCTGATCATTCAAGAAGCCCAACCTGAGAACTCTGTTACCACGAACTCATGTCATAGTTCACAAGCAGCTGGACAGGCACATAGGAAATTTATAAGAACAAGAAACAAAGTCACAGCAATGATTTGAGCAGTGCATGTTGATTCCACTGTTTTTAAAAGCACCAAAACATCATCCATCAGCTATATCCTTAACTATATCAACGGTCACCATTCTCAGGCCAGATTCTTCTTTTTGAAACAGAACCTTTTGTTTGTGCTCTCTTTAGCTTAGCATGGGAACAATAAGTTTTGTGACAAAATCTATTTATCAGAATAAATTGTATTTAAAAATAATACAAGAGACCTATCCAACATACAGCTATCTTTACAAAAAGGAACATTTTCCTGACACTTGGCTTTCTACTGAGTGTCCTAACAAGTAAGCTTTTACTGTTCCTTTAATAAACTCCTGCAGTTTTTCTTACTGTTTTAAGGAGTGTAAAAAATCGCAACCATCCTCTCTCAATGCAGGCATGCCAGCTCCATGAGATGAAACTGGTAGTTAGCATTAGTCTGCAAACACAGCACAATTATTGTGCGCCATTTCAGTTCTGTGACACTTTTCAGATGTGTAGCATGTCAATGACAAAGGCACAAACCATAAAGTCACTCTGCAGAGAGCTGGGCTAGAAAAAATATTCACCTTACCTCCCTGATCAGCTCCTTTGTTAGTGCTCATGGCCAACACACAAATACCAATAAGATGGTTTATACAATGGCTCCCAAATCTGTTTTTAAGGGGAAAATCAGCTGGGGAACTTCATCCTACCACCAATAAAGCTGTAGGGAAATAATTGCAAACCAGTTGTGTGATAGCAACTAGATCCCTGAAGAAAACCAAACCTGTGACCTAGTTATTCTTGGGTTCACCTCCATTTTCACTTAGGGTTATGTTACTATATTTTACTATAAGTAAAAAGATAAGTGCAGCAGGTACCATATTTTTCTCACAATACAGATCAACACAGCTACACAAACATACATTTGTAGGCAAAGGTTGAGACCAACAACCCTTCCTCAGCCACGCATTACAAATACAGAACTACTATGACAAAGATAATTTGATCTCACACACCACCACTTCAGGCAGGCAATTCTGTCATCTGTAATTTACTAGCCATTCCCAAACCACTGTGGTCCTTCTCACTCCCTACAGTCCTCCAGCATCCCTCTCCTATAAATCTTGGAAACTATTATACATCTGGCATCAGCTTGCTCTCTGTTCAGCAACAGGCTCTTTCAAGAGTCAAGGATGACTTGAAATCTTTCTCAGTCATTTCCTGGCATAAAATCTCTGCTAAAATGAGATGCAACCATTACTGTCGAGTAACATTCACAATCAGGATTTGTTTCAAAATCTGCCCCATGAGTGAGTTGCAAGAAGTCTTTCCTGACTTCAAATTGCTCATATCTCATCACTAAAAGATCATGGAAACATTTTTATACATTTATTTTCCATGTGTTCTTATGCGTTATTAACTGATGAGTAAACGCAGACTCATCGCTTATTTTCAAGAGAAAGGTTTCTCCTAGTTTTTCCACCAATCACTCTCCTTTTCCTCAGGTTCCTCACTTTGCCTCAGTTTTTCCTGCAACAAAGCAGAAGCAGGCACAGAAATGCTCTATGCCCCCTAGTTATATGCCATCTAACCCTACTGGAACACATCACTCAGGAAAGTTTTAAAAACAGGGAAGCGAAAATGTCTATTGCTTTGGAAGGGAATAAAATGAAAGAAGTAAAATCATGAGAAGGGAAGGGTATTTGGAACTGAACTGTTTCAGCTTGTGTGTGAGATTCTACCACCTCAAACAGCAGCCTTAAGCATGCTTCAATTTTGGTGTTGGTGGCTGTTTTTTATCCTAAACATACAATCCCTATAGACTTGCAGGAAGCCTAAGGCCAGCCAAGATACTGAAGAGCTTTCAGAATTCCCACCCAAGTACTGTATGCTGTAGACAGCATACGTGGATGATCTTTGCTTAATACAGTCATCTGCATTAAGCACCAGGACTGCGTGATGCCTCCCAGCACCTCTGCTGGGGTACTCAAGGAACACCTTTGGCTGAGCTAAAAGCTATGCACAACATGCATCTAAAAAAATAGCAATGCAACAGGATACGTAGTGAACTAAGAAAACCAATATACAGTGCAACATTAACCAGAAACACAAATGGGCTCAAGCCAGTGTAACCTTAAGCAAGCTCAAGTACACAGAATAACGGATACTTTTGTACCCAGAAGAAGTTTTACTGCTTTATTCCACATTACCTGACAACAGATAATACTGTGGGTCCCCGTGCAAAAGCCTGCTTTTGAAAGGAAAGAATGGGTGGAGGGTGAGCTTGGGCAAGGAAGGATATTCCAAGCATGAAAAAGGATTAGACTGATGCAAAAATGTTCAGTGATGTGGGCAAGTCCTTAGGAAACCAATGGAACACGAGGTAAGTCAGGAATGGCCACAGAAGCACTGACAAGAAACTCAAGCCTGGTACGAGGTGAAGGCACCAAGATGCTTCAAGATTGAATATTACACCAGTTGGGAGGAAACAAATCCATTTAACACCCACACACTAATCTTAATATCCTTCACACAGACCCTGTATCTTGGTGTGCCTTTGTCTGTCAGACTGACGTGTTCTCTATAAGCATATTCCTCTAATCCTGCTGTCAAGTTGTCTTAAAAACTTCCCTTACAAAGCTGAACAAATACAGCTCTTAGTTTTCCTTCAGTATGCTTCTTACTTCTCATACCACACCTTATTTCTCAGCGCTCTTCTCAACTGGTATACATCAGAGCTAGACAGGGTATTTAGTACAAGTTCTACTGGAAGGCAAAACTAGAGGTAATATGAAGTCCCCTTGCACAGGAATGGGCTCTCCCACAGCACTTAACTGTGAATTCATAATCACTTTTTCACATAACCATTGTTTCTCACTTCAAAGTTTGCCTTCTCTGAACTCAAACATTTTGCTTCTGACTTTTGCTATGGCCTGTGTTTAATTTCAGTCCCTTAACCCTGTCTGTCCCTAAGGAGTTCACCCAGAAATCCAGATGCCCTTTCATACCATACTCTTCCTCTTCATTACTTATTTCCCACTCCATCAGTCATCACATCCAGAATCACTCCCAGTAATGATTCGGCACTTTGCTCCACCACAGACAAAATACTGTCAAGCACAAAACCCTTGAGACTTCCACAGACCACTTGTATACTGCTGTACTTGGAGACCTGTCACACAGTCACTCTATTACCTACATAGATACACCATGCTAATTTTCATAGAATCATAGAATAGTTAGGGTGGAAAAGGACCTTAAGATCATCTAGTTCCAACCCCCCTGCCATGGGCAAGGGCACCTCCCACTAAACCATGTTACCCAAGGCTCTGTCTAACCCAGCCTTGAACACCGCCAGCGATGGAGCATTCACAGCTTCCCTGGGCAGCCCATTCCAGTGCCTCAACACCCTCACAGTAAAGAACTTTCTCCTTATAGCCAATCTAAACTTCCCCTGTTTCAGTTTTAACCCGTTACCCCTTGTCCTCTCACTGCAGTCCCTAATGAAGAGTCCCTCCCCAGCATCCCTATAGGCCCCCTTCAG
>JANRGW010018429.1:32528-53814 GCA_024733675.1 Psilopsiagon aymara | reverse complement strand
CAGAAAGTCCTTGGCCAGATCAAACATCACTAAGCCATAACTAAAAACATTGGTGTTATCAGCGCTGTTCCCAGGCCGAAAGTCAAAAACATAGCACTGCACCAGCTACCGAGAAGGAGAAAAATGACTGCTACTGCTGAACCCATGACAACTATGTGTCTTCTTATCCCAGTGCTTGCCTTTCTAGAGGTTTTCACAGAAGCTAGTGAGGTGTCCGAAGAGTGCCAATTCTGTATGAGTGTGTGTAAGTGTGTGCATGTAAGTGAGCAGTATGACTTGTCACCACCCTGTTGATAGAATGACCCACAAGTTTTATGAAGAGTATTCATGTCTTTAAAGCACTGCTATCGTGCAAGCAAGCCTCACAGCTGGTTCTGTCAGATTTACTGAAGCTAAAGGAGCAGTGGAGGGATTACTGTCTCCTTCCTGAAACTTATCTATATCCTGAAGTACTCTGAATTTTGTGCATTCCTTTGAAGTGATCCAGACTGTCCTTGTTCTCTCTCACAGCCCCTTTGGATCCCACTTCACATTACTAACCATAATAAAACAAGCAATAAAACAGCAAAATATGAGAGAAGAAATAACAGCAAAATGTGAGAGAAGAAATTAGATAAGAAACTGCACTTGGTGATGAGGCAAATTCTTGTAGCTACTGAATGAGTTTCTGATGAATAGTTGCCATCAGTAGCTGTTCTGAAACTGGAAGTTGTGCAGTATTTTAAAAACACTCTTTTCAACTGTCAGTAAAAGTACTCTGAGTAAACTTGGAGTGATATAACCCACATAATGGGTGATCTAGCTCATGATAGGTTCTATAATACAGGTATACATCATTGTCATTTTCTAACTGCCTTCTCCCCCTTTCTACATTCTCCTCTCTTCAATTTTTAATTCAATACAACTCACTTTTGAAGGTCTCAATCTAACTGAGAAGAAATTTCTACAGTTATCTGGCCCTCAGCAATAGTAAGAATTCCCTCTGAGATTTCACTGAAGGAAGTCAAGCTGGACATCAGCTGCTCTTGATCTAAAGCAGTATAACTGCCCTAAACACAAATGTGCAGGTTCCATAAAGCCGTTGGCTCCAGATTCAAATCTAGAGAGAGGAAAATTACCATTTTAAAGACTTTGGGGTATTTTTGCCTTTAGGTACTTATGATACGCACTTAATGTCAGGGCAATAGGCAAAGGCATAAGATTTGAAGGCTCTAGTGGGCAATAGCTGGAAGCTTTGACTGCTAGCCTGTGTTATTGGCTTCTTTGATAACATACACAGGGCAGTTATAGACATATTTACAAAACATCACCTCCAGATAGGTGTATAACCCTGGCGCCTAATTTAGGGGTGGCAGAATAAAGCAAGGTGTTGAACCTCAACCTTCAGTTTCAAATCACTTACTGTTCCTGGCTTTAATTTTCAGGTGTTCTTTCTTGCAGATACTAGGATTATCTTCTGCGTTCTTATCTTTGTAATTTTCTTCCACAAAATACTTCTACATTTCAGAGCTGTATTAATTCCATTTCAACATTTCCATCAGTCGTGCAACTGGAGTCTTGCATGACATCAGGACCAAATGCAGACTTCTCTTCTGTTTGCCCCTGAAATCCTAATCCTCGTAGTTTCCTAAAGCAGGTATTTTTCTTTGGAAACTACAAGTTCCAACAACATTTTCAGACAGAAACTTTCACTGCTCAAGTGCTGTAAATTGGACTGAAGACTGGAAAATTCACAAAAGGCAGATATATCTGGCATTCACGCTGGAGATAACAGACCGCAGTCCTCGTCTCTGTCCTGTATTGCACTTCTACACCATGCAAGGGGTCTTTCAGGCCATCGTTTGCTCTCATTATCTGTTTACACAGTTGTTTCAGTATGTTTCAAATTGTTCATGCATGGCATCTGATTGGTAAGGGAGAGACTATCTCTGTAATCTCTTGTTTTGCCATTCATCTGCGATGCAGAAGCATGAAGGCTGCATCTCTCCATCATGGAATGTTATTGAGCAACAATAGCAGCTGAAAAGAGATGTAGGAGTAAGTCCAGGGAGCTGGGGATGGTGATGGCATTTAGTCACTCACTGGTATTTTTTCATTTGAGTAAAGGGAACCAATGGCATGTAAAGGTTCTGTCAGCCCACAGTGGGAAAGGAAATGTCTTTGTCAAATCTCCTCAAACGAAGAATGAACCTACATCTAAAACGTTACCGTGAGACCAGGCCAAAACAAACATTCACCAGCTGGTTTTATCCATTCTGCAGAAGCTAACCAGGCTACTGAAGTATGCAATTACAAATGTTTGTTATAATTCTTGCCAGATCATTTCCCATTGCAGAAGTTGAAGCACAAGCAGTTGTTCAATGTCCTGAAAGCTCTTCATCACACACCAGCCTTATCTCACATTTTCATAGCTGTATGACACATTGACTGATTTGTTTTCATCCACCTTGCCTCCAGGCACCCAAGAGCTGAAACTTAAAGTTCTCACACATTTTACCCTTTTTGCACATATCTTATTCTGTGTTGGTTTTGAAACTCGAGACTGCAGTTCCTATGCTAGTTTCTAATTTTGGTCATAAGTGAGCTCTCTTTAATGGAGTAATGCCTTGCTGCGTGTCCTTTCAATGTTTTCTGCATTCCTGGTAGGTCACCTGTTTCATAGGAAAGGAGTTTCAAGAAAAATATTAATTTTCACCATCACATTATGCATTTCAAGAGCTTGTTATATTTTTAAAGAGAGTTGTCCCTGCTCCAAGAAAGTCACAGCTTACAAACATAAGAAGGATAATACATGTTTTTTATCTTTTTAGAAATATGTCAATTTAAATTATGTTTACCTTATTCAGAATGGCATGTTCTTAATACTGTAAAGGAAATTGGGGGAATCCATATTTCCACAATATTGGAAGGAGCTCATACTATTTATTTGCTGTATGAAAACCACCACTGAAGACTTTGAATTATAATTTTTTAGTAATGGAGAGTATTTCCTTAAAACAAGATCTTAGTGCTCTGGCTGCTGTAATTCTGTTCTTCCACACAGACATCTGCATCTCTTTCTTGAGTATCTGATGGAGTAAGGTAACAACCATGAGAGTATATGTCTGCGTTGCACATGTTCTTAAAAGAACTGTGAAAGATAAAATCCTGTTGAATCGGTTGCTCCACCTAACCTCTGCTGCATCGAAAGTAGATGTTTAGCAATCAAGTTGTCTAAATCTTGTTTACAGTAAGTGGATAGACACAGCTTCAGAAAATGATTTCTGGTTCTCTAAACACCAAAATCAGGCTGGGAATCTCCCACCCATTAGAGATTCCTGTCTCTCCAGGTGCCCCAAACATTTATTTACATGAAATATTCAGCTGAAATCTCATTTTTAAGAATTTTAAGTCAAATTGGTATTTTACCTAATTTCCATCTAAACATCTAATTTAACATACAACCCAGAGAAATGACGCTGGTGTGCAACACAGAGTTGGTAGTCCTCAGGGCTACAGTAACTTGCTCCCTTGTTCTATAAATAAGACCAGAGGCAAGGCATGATAATTTGTCTTTGCCTTTGACAAGCGCTGGTACTTTATAACTGGCAGAAGCTAAGGAAAACACCATTTGATTTGCATGATGAGCGACAGTGTTACTCAGGCTAACAAATTCATTTCAATAGAAGTACTCTGAGCTGAACAATACATTCATTAAAAGAGCAGTTTCCTGATTAGACTGTGGAGCAAATAGCTCTTTTTTTCCCATTTCATCATCAGAGCCACTGTACATAAGCAATAAGAGAAAACTGGGTATATGTTTATTTGACTACTGCTTGTTCTGGGATTGTACAGTGACAGTGTTATGGATTTTCAATGTCACAGCAGAGTGGAAGGGATGACACTAGATCTAAGCACCCACAAGTATACAGGAAACAAGTCTGAGTGATTTTACAGGCAAGGTTAATGACTCCGGTTGGCTAGATTTTTCACCCTTCCAGATTACTTGACAGGGCAATTTTAGCAGCAAGAACATTACTAACATCAAAGCAAATATGAGCAAGGTCTGGAAAAAGGAGTATTTGCCTGGGCTGTACCAAATACTTGCTGCTGTGCCCTTGCAGCCATGACCTCAGTATTAGGTGATTTGCTCATACAGTCTCTTGTGGGAATTTATCTGCAAAGAGACCTATGTGACTCCTAGACTACTTACCCAAGACTGTAAGAATCCTCACTTGAGCTGGAGATTACTTACTCCAGATTACCTGTGATTCATTCATTATACATGAATCTTGCTGCAGTTTGATGGGAGGAAGACAGTGCGTCCATCTTTTAATTATTTTATCATAAGAAGTGAACAAACAGACTCAATACATGATATTCTTACACCTAATTTCTGCATTACACTAAGCTAATTAAAGATGAAGCAATATAATCACATTTATTTCGCAAATGAAATAAAATCATTAAATCAATAGAGTCAATAGTTTATACCTCCAAACTATTGCAACAGCTAATGGAAAGGAATTATGCCATTGACAATGCAAAAAGACTGGTTTATATTCAATTTATTTTACAAAAAAATTCAGACAGCAAGTTTCTTCTTATCTGAAAAAATAAGTACCTAGGCTTGTGCAAAGCACTTGACAGTGTTCCACACAACATCCTTGTCTCTAAATTGGAGAGGCACAATTTTGATAGATAGACCACTCAGTGGATAAAGAATTGATTGGACGGTTGCACTCAAACAGTTGTGGGCAACAGCCTGATGTCCACCTAGAGACTAGAAGGACTATCTGAAAAGGCAAGGTAATGATAGAAGAATGGGTAATAGCTTTAAGCTGAAAAAGGTTGATTTAGCTGAGGATGCACTACCCCTGTAATTGTTCAAGGTGAGGTTGGCTGGAATTTGAGTGTTTGGTTTAGTGGCAGTGGAGTTGGAAGGAGATTATCTTTCAGGTCTCTTCCAAACTGTTCTATGATTCTATCAGTTTGTCATTCTATCATTCTCTGATTCTTTGATTCTATGGTTCTATGATTCAATTCTTACATAAACATTGTGTTGACTTAATTGCTGAAGGATAAAGATACTAATACAATCTATTCTCTGCAGGAAGAAATACTTGGTTCAGTTTGTTGGGGAAAAAAGGTGAACCAGGGCAAGTACTCAAGAACCACTATATCTTCCAAAAATGCTACAGGTCATCAACATCACAAGATCAAAAATTATCACAGGTTTTCAGCAAGCTTTACGGCACAGAGGTAGTTTTAACGGTCTCACAGTGGGATATAACTGTGCATTTATTTGAAGAGAAATCACAAGACCTGAGCCATTATAGATCTGCTTATACTGACAGGAATCAATGACAAATCAGCTGAATGACTAGTAAGGGATCCTGATTGATAATAAAATTAAAAAAATGATCAAACTGACTGGATATGTTTTGACAGTGTTATAAACTTAGCACTAGAAAAAATGTTGACGTAACATCCTAAAGAAGAAAGAAAACATTTAGCTAGATAGCTGATGACTTATTGACTAATCAATTGGAATGGTATAAAGTGAACAGGCTAGACTGTAAATGAATCAAAAACTGCTTAAAGAATAGTTCTTATATATAATTTTGAAAAGCAAATCTTGCTGAGCTGCTGTTTCTATTGTGATTTCTGACTCCTAGCTGAGCACACTGAACATTCTTCTCATATTTAAATAAATTAATCTTCTGTCATAATCCTGAAAGATACCTGTAAATCATGTTAATGAAGATTTTAAATGATATAAGATGAAAGAAACATGAAATAATGCTCAAGTGAATTTGATGGTAGCAAACACCGAGATACAGAGCTCACCAGGAAAAAGCAAAAAATGCAAAGAAACAAAATTTCTTAGAATATGTCCAAGTATAAAATCATACCTCTCATGAAAGAAGGATACAAGACTTATTTGCAGAACAGATCTTATTGCAGGAAACACTGATAAGGACTTGAGGTTCATGATGGAGAATTATAGTTCCTAGTGTAACAGGACCTGTCAAAATGGTTGCCATCACCTTTTAATGTTCAACTGAGGAAGTACTGAATAGGAGAATTTGCTCTTGAATAGGAGAATTCTCTCTTGCAACTAGCACTGAAGTGGCTGCTACCAGAGTACCACATTTCATTATCAAACCTTCTTTAAAATGAGAATTTTGAATATAAAGAAAACTTGATGAGTTAGAGTTTAATCTATTTAGATCACCAGAAACCAGTTATGACTGAGTCATTTACAGTTCATTCACTTGGAAAAGAGATTAAAATTAGTATCAATTTGGGGTCCCTATTAATTCTTTTTTTCTTATGTTTCCTCCAAAAGCAGGGAGCATTTTGTTTTTCTTCAGAGTAACAGGCAAGAACAAAAATGGTATTTTTAGCAATGGAAGCATTCAGTCACTAGCAATGTATCCTGGCAGGTAAAACATTCTGCATCATTGAAAATGTATATAGGAATATTTGATTTTTTTCCTCAAAGCGATATTCTAGCTCAAGGACATCCTCTGGATGTGAAGTAGGATTAATAAAGGGCAATCCAGCAGCCTGTGTTACGAAGAGGTCAGACTTGCATATTGCAATGTGCTTTCCTGGTGCTGACATCTATTAAAACCACATAAGCACATACTCTGGAAAAACTTGACATTGCCATCAATGCCTCTCTGCTAAAAGAAGTCTGATGATACAGGTCTGATCTGTGTAACACAAGTATAGCTCTATGGATTTAGGATATGCAGCAGAAATCTGATAGAAAAGTATATAATAAAAAAAGCAGCACAGTCTCCTAGTCCTTGAAGCTATCAATTCATTTTAAAGCGTGAAAAGTAAAAAAAAGTTTCAAGGTAAAGACATTTATAAGACCTGGAGTAGTAACACAGTGTTGACATTCAGGAGCAGTTTTAGGGAAGCAGTATGGACCTCATGCCCAGACAGGCTCCAACCATCCATGTGTCTGTCAGAGTATCTTGAAGACTAGATTCCACTATATTAGAGCTTCCACATCAACTCAAAATTTAGGGTAAGAACAACATGCATTTAAAATTTCAAGCAACAAATACTTCTTAAAACAAAGGTTTAGCATCAACACTTATGCTGCAGGGAGAAAAGTAGGAAAAGTATATGATATAAATGATGACACTTTGCATCACTGGTTCCAGATCTTTGCTTTGAGACCTGGGGAAAACCTTCAAAACTTTGATGACTTTGCAACTAGGGCAAAAGAGAGGTTTGCAAGTTCCCGACACTCAGAGGTAGCGCTGCTCTTCTGGACTTCCTGCCTTCTGTCTGTGAGGAACAAATATAAAGTACTCCCTGTGTCTGTATCTTTGGGTGTCTGTGTTCCCAACCTCCCTCTGTATATACTTTTGATATATTGCAATGAATAGCAACTTTTGGACTCTGATTTGTTTTCCCCTTGTAGTGTGCATGCGTGCGGCATGCCTCCCTCCCTCCTCTCTGGTGAATTCCTTCATTATTGAGCAGCTGCTTGTTTTTTTTCAGTCAGGATCTGATGTCATTACAACAAATTTGGACTTTTCAATGAAAATTGTTGTTTGCAGTGAGGCTTTATTCTACTTTCTGTTAGCAGGGTGCGCCAATATGTCTTTTAAAAGGCTGCAGGAGGAAGAGAGAATGCCACACAAGCTTTTCCCAGAGAATGTAAAGCCATTTGCATCATTATTTAGGCATGGCTATTAGAGGTTGTTCACTTCCAAAGTTACTAAATTCAAAGAAGCCTTAACATGTCATAAATGTTCCTATAGTCAGCAAAAGTGATAGCCATATGTACTCCACCCTTTGATCTCATATCTGACTGCTGGTAAGGTTTTGTGGCATGCAATATGAGGAGTAACGAAAATTGCCTGAGGAAGGTATATGCACTGATGTGCTTTAGCTCTTAGAAGTCCACAAGTGATCTAACAAAACCAACTCTGTTCAGGAGCTAAATTCAACTATACAGCTGTGGAGGAGCAACTCTCTCTCTGGCTCATATTAATGTTATATGAGGCACACGTGACTGATGCCACACAAAATAAATATCACTACTAGTGCCTCATTAGTAGTTCCCACTCTTGGTAGATGCCATTCCTCATTTATGTCCAGTTGCTGGTGTCTTCACAGGCATAGAGCTAGCAAGACATTTCAGCATGAAAAGATCAAAAGAGGTAGAATTCAGAAACATGCCACATCTCCTGGCTGGTACATCACAGGAGCTGCATCCCACTTCAGCAATCAGCTCCCGTGCTCCTACTGACATGCAAACAAATACAAAAGAGGAAGGGACTCTTCACTGACTTATGGCAGCAGAAAGAATTTCTTTTTTTTTTTTTTCTGTGTTGAATAAATTTCAAAAAAATATAAAGGAAATTTTCAGTTCACTGCTGTGAATCTGACAGACCAGGTTCAGGAAACCAGATCCTCAGCAGTCCAGCAAAGTGCCCCACTCACTCTGATATAAAATCAGTCATTCTCCAAATCAGTGAAAGTTAAATCATTTATTAAATGTAACTGCTTCAGCAAATAAGACTGAAAGGAGCACTCTGTAGCCTTGTGTTTTTGTCAGTCTCTTGGAGGTGGGAAAATTGCAGGTTTTGTAAATGAATCATCAAAACTCTAGAAGAGTCTAAATAGTAAACTGTTGGCATTTATATCTCAAGTCTCTCACTCTTCTCTCAGTCTTTGATTTTTTTATTATAAATATTGTCTTCAACCGTAGCAATCTTTTCCTGAGGACACCTTCATTGAAATAGTCATATTCCTTCACAGGATTTTAATTTATCAAATCAGCAGTTTCTGACAGTGCTTTCTGTCAGAAAATGCTGACCCATTCTTGCTAAGACTATTTATTTTATAGTTGAGATTAAATCCTTTTTTCTCAAGACAAACTGGTTAGAAAATAAACTTCTGGTGGACATCAAGTGAATCCAGAATCTTGCTAGCTTTAAAGAAACCTACAAAGCCTGTTTTCAGAAAGGACCCCCAACTCCATTATACTGCACTGGAAGTATTTTCTACAAAAAAAAAAAAAAACAATTGATCAGCAAACCAAATAAGTATGAAGTAAGATTAAAAATCTACTAGATTTGTCTGGAAAATTGCTAAAGTCACCTATTCTTTGTAAGTATACTAATTTTTATATTTTTCCTTAAGACTGTTATTTTGTCCCTTTATATCTGAGGAGCTGGGAGTCACAGAGCTCCTATAAATATATATAAAAATAAAAAATATAAATATAAATATAAATATAAATATAAATAAATATAAATACAAATATATGCTCTTCAGAAATATTTCTAGGGAGCTGCTCTGAAGTCACTGGCTTTCCAGCACTGTGTCTGGTCCTGAGAGAATAAATGGCTAGGCTCCTTATCTGAGCATGATGTTTCTATTCTATATAAAAGTCACATTTCAGAATTTACTACATAACTGAAATGACATTTTTCATAAAACTTGTGAAAAACCATGAAGGTCTTCACAATGCTGGTGATTTTGTGCAAATTATTGGTAAAGACATTTTAATGCACCTTTGCTCTCAAGCACACAGCAGTATTACTTTAAATGAACATCAGAAAAGGGGAAATTTCTGCTCAGCGTTTGTCCCCACCTATATAGGCACATGTGCATAGCTGAAGTTTACAGTATGTACTGTATAGGGGGTATTTCTTGCATGCATCCACTGATCCCTGCCTGCATTGTGGTTCAGGGGCTATCAGAGATAATTCTTAACTGTCACAGTGAAACTGGAATTCATCCCAGAAGATGGGTTTATCGTATAGTCTATAGCTAATTTGTTCAAACACTGACACATCATCTGTGCACAATAGAATGTGGGAGAGCTTCTTTTTAACACCAGTGTGGCAATGATTTCTCACACAATGCGCCAGTTGTGCAGCACCTGGGGAGTGTTCTTAGGAATTGTCATATGCTTTGCTTAAATCTGAATGACGAATTGCTGGAATTGCCCATGTTTTTTCCTATGGCAGAATCTCCACTCCTATGCCCTGTTTTTTTCCAGGCCAAGGATCCTTATACTTCTTATTAATCCCAGCATAATTTCATTTAAATGCAGTATTCTATTGTACTTATACAATAAAATAGGGTATTGCAGAATACTCTACTAAATATAGAGTCTAAATGCTATCACTAGGGCTAAATATGATGCTTCACCTTGAAGCTCTTCTTCCTAGTGAATTAATCAAAGGCTAAAGAATGTTGAAATCTTTGTATGTAACCCAAATTTTTCCCCTATTTCACTGTATAGGTTTCAGCAAGCCATGTATTTAATGATTTTGCTGCGCTATTAGAGCTGATAGTACTCACCTGTCTTCAAGGCATGTGGTAAAGGTTAATTAGCTGAGCTTTGTGCAGTGTTTCTATAAATTAAAAGTGCTATTTACAGTCTAAATGTCCTTCTTGGAGTGTGTTGAAGCATCTGCACCAAAGCCGTTTTCATTGGAAAATGCACTTCTGTTGAAAGAAACAGCCTTGGGAAGCTATTCTCTTTCTTCTAAAGGATATAACAAAACAGAAGAACATGGTCGCCTCCCTCTGTGAGTCAGAAAAGGGGAGATTCAATCCAGCATCACACCCATAGCCACCCTCATCTGAAGCAGTTACACAAACAAGCCTCAGAACTGTCCAATGTGGGGAAAGTGCCAGAGGAAAGCCTCAATTGCTTGTGTAAATGGGATAGAAGATTAAAGTTTCCATTCCCCAAATCTGTGTGTGACTTGAGATACTTTAAGAATGGGCTTGAGAAATTGTTTTCTATTTATTACATAATAAATGACTTTGAAAGACTGGAAAGCCCAAGTGAGAAAACCAACGTATCTCCAAATATGTGGTGTTTTGTCACAGGTATTCCTACAATCTTTTTATTTGATGATGTAGCTATAGTGTATAATTTTCTTGTCCTAGTGTGGAAATGGACTAGAAATCAAAGTAAGTTATAAATGGATTTTCCACTCATACGAAGTTCACTAAAAGTTTGCCTTCGGCTGCTTTGAGTGACTAATAATAGAAATGAGCTACTTCACTTATTTGTTTTTCAAAACTTAGATGCAAAAGTTGCATTCTCTTATGTTACTCCTACCCCCACAATTTCTATTTTTATCTGCTTCAGTGAGACTGGAGGGGAATTATAGTTTTTAGTGTGCAGGACAAAACTGTAAAGTCTTTTTATCTATTAAAATTTGGCTTCTGGATGTTCTTTTTAGTTTTGCAGGCATTAAAAGAATGCTTGATTTTATTCTGATTTCATATAGTCTATAGAGGTAATGGAGATAGAAATGTTTGGGGAGGTTAATTTTTTATTTCATATTTTGATTTTTAGTGAAAATCCTCACAGGAATATGTGTAGGAACAAGAAGAAAGTAAATTTAAAATATTAAGAATGTTTCTCTGCTTCCTAAACAGCTCTAATTCAGGTTTTCTGGCATATAAATATTCAAATGAAAAAGGAATCAGTTGTCAGCAAGGGTTTTCTTTCACGTTTTCTTCTCCAAAACAAATACATTTTCACGTGGATACAGGGTACAAGTCATAGATGCCTTTATAGCAGCCTTTATAGATTTAAAGAAACTTTTCTTTCTCTCCAGCCTCAGAATTCTATTTCCTGAGTCAAATGCACCTAAACCTTTCTGGTTTTTCTCAAGGGCTATGGATGCTGAACTGCTTATGAGCATTGTCAATCTCTTCAAGAATCCCTCCAGTTTGTCTACAGCTTTCATAATAATGATGCCCCAAAGAGGACATCACAGTCTAGCTGAGGCCTCTGCAGTACTGACAGGAGTCATTAGCTAGTATTTATTTGTTCATCTAGGAATAATGGTTTCTTTCTCTACCACAGGACCATTTTGTTGACTCTAGCTCAGGACTCATTGAAAATCCTGTATTGTTTTTTTCTCTCTGAACAGGCTTTCTCCATTTCTACTTGTGTATTAGTACTTGAATATTGAAGATTTGTATTTGTTGAATTTCTATGCTAAGTTTAAATTAATATCTCAAGCTTAGCTTGAATTTGAATTCCATCCTCACAGGTGTTGACAACTTCTTGCAGCTTGTCATTCATGGCCAATTTTGTAAGCATGCTCTCTGCTTAGTTACATAAATCAATAAAAATATGGCATTCAGACTGAAATAAGTCCATTCAACCTTTCAACTCCCAGGTACGAAGTCTACCCAGTCTGGTTTAAATCACCTGTGATAACTCTGATACTGATAACTTTTTACACTGGTCTCTGCCCATTTGCTAAGACCTGTTATAGCCATGTCATTGGGAACATATTCTCTAAAATATCTCTAAAATATTGCAATAAAGACAGCATTTTGAGCCTTAAAACCAAACCAAAACAAAGCCGAAAACCAAAAACCAAAACCTAACAAATTAAAACCGATTTCTACATGTAAATATAGAATGTAAAACATTATTCTATTAAATATTTTTCATTATCAAACACATATATTTGATTTTTTCTTGAAGCTTAATATCTAGGGAGAGTTTGCAATTCAACTTGAAGATAAAGGAAACATTTTTTACAACTTTTATTATCAGTCTGAGATCAAGGGGTTCAAAAATTGTGGTTTGGAAGAGACTTTGAGTTATATTTTATTGTTGGTCAGTTTCAAAATTTTGTTTACAGCTTGTAATGATTTAACCCCCGTGGTAACTAAGCACCACGCAGCTGCTCATTTACTACCCTTGTGTTGGGATGGAGGAGAGAATTGGGAAAGTCAGAAAACTTGTGGGTTGAGATAAAGGCAGTTTAACAAGTAAAGCAAAAGCATACATGAGCATATGTGAGCAAAGCAAAACAAGGAGCTCATTCACCACTTCCCATTCTCAGGCAGGTGCTCAGCCATCCCCAGGAAAGAAGGCTACGTCACGTACAATGGTTACTTGGGAAGACAAACACCACCAGCCTGAACATCAACCCCTTCCTTCTTCTTCTTCTTAGTTTACATGCTGAGCATGGCACCATATAGTCTGGAATGTCCCTGTGGTCTATTGGGGTCATCAGTCGCTGCTATGTCCCTTCCCAACTTCTTGTGTTCCCCCAGCCTGCTCACTGGTGGGGCGGTGCAAGAGGCAGAAAAGGTCTTGACTCTGTGTAAGCACTAATGAGCAGTTACTATAACATTCCTGAATTATCCACACTGTTTTCAGCACAAATCCAAAACACAGTCCCATATGAGCTAATATGAAGAAAAATTACTCTATCCCAGACAAAACCAGCACACAGCTGTATTTAAGACCATTAAAAATATAGCTACAGGTAAATTATTTTCACTCTGCTTAATCTGCCTGGATGGGCAGAGGTAAGCCATATTAAAGCAGTATTTTCAAACAGCCCTTAGTCAAAGGGTTTATTCTTCACTGCTCATCACCTTGTGCAGTCATCTGCATCCTTGCAAAGACAGCCTATGTGCCTGTTCTAATTCAGCAACATTTCACTTTCAGCTTGAACCCACTGAGACAAAACTTTAGCTGGGGAATATTGGTAATGCTTTATTGCTTTCAGCAAAATAAAACCACTGATTTAAAATTGTTGAGGATGCTCTGGTCCACTTCTTCTCTCCTTGCTGGGTCCAGCACTCACCTACCCTAGTAGGTAATTTTATTGTGCAATCTGTTTAATAGTGAAAACAAAGGACAGAGTAATTTTGTTTCACAGAAAAGGAAGTAAAGGAGAACATTACTTTTCAGTCCTAACTGCAGTGCAGTTCACCTGGTTCACTGCCTTTAGCTGAATTTCCTAATTACGAAAAATTCTTTAATCATTATGAACTTTTGAAGAGAACATAATATTATGGCAGCTGTTTCTGATACAATGAACAGCAGCTGAACTGTATAGCAACTGCATGGTGCAAATCCCTTCAATGACTTTGCTCCTTTCACCATTCAGCTCTCTCCTTTACATCATGGCTAGCTCAGAAGATTTTTCCCTTTTGCCAGGTTCTGTTCTTCAGTTCCAGGAGGCAATTACTGGTGGGATTTGGAGACAGTTATGGCCACTTTCAGAAAATTGACTGGTTTATTAATGCTGCCTGCTTGGGCTGCTGGTGGGGGAATGCAGGGAAATGAAGAAAGCTGAGATTTGCCACCCTGGATGGAAAAGTGCTGCTTCTGTTGCTCAGAGATCCTGGTTATTTGGAGTGTTGAAACTTGCAAGCAAATAAGGGAAAGATGTCTCTAAAAAGAGGCAGAGTTCATGACTGTCCTTGTGAGCACTGCTTTGAATATTGCTAATGTTCAGAGCATCAGCTGAGGGCACATTAAGTGGTTTGTAACTGTTAAAAAATTTACAAAGGAATGATGCACGCTTCCTTGTGTCAAGACCTACTACCATGTGCTTCTTTTTGCAACTACCCTCCTGCAATCACTGACCATATCCATACCTATGTATTCCTATAAGCACTGCTAAATGTAACTGTCTCAACTCTCACACCCAGAAACAAGCGGAAGTGTGGGAGCTATTATTGCAGAGCTGCTCACAGTCTGCAAGCTGTATGGATAAGGCAAAGATCTTTTCATTCTTCTGTTAAATAGAAACTAAAGAATTCATTTAATTGACAAAAAAAAAATGTTTCTGGCAGACATCTAGTCTCTAAACTGGGTGGTGGGAAAAGTACAACTCAATATAGCAAAGGAACTGAGCAGGCCCTGTATTGCGGATGCTTAACTTTACAACCAAAAATAGAACTACTGAAACAAATCATGACATTGACCTATCTACCATTGAGACATGCAGGAACTTGATTCATCTTTTAGAAATGGTACTGGTAGTGGAAATTACTTAGTCGTTTGCTTTATATATATAGGAGCTAAATCTGCATGTGCAGTACCTTTTCAGGCCTTCTTATTCTCATTGCCTGATGTGGAATTGGGTTTTTTTCCTCTTTAAACTGAGAACAGCGAGTACAAGGCACAGAATATCACCCTAACTAGTGCTGACATTGTCTGAAACATATTTTATGCTTGTACTTGAAGCTCAGAGTTAAACCAGCTAATCTGGAAGATTGTTCCCCAATAGATTTTACCAGGTAGTGTTTTACAAAGATGTCATTGAAAGGTCAAATACCATGTAATTCTGCTCTGGACCCATCACTGAGTCATTTTTACCTTGACCATGTGCTTGATCTGATCTAAGGTCTGCAAAGTCATTGTAGTTTGGCTGTCAGTAAAGAAAAAAATATATTAAACATTTATCTTTGTATTTCCATCTTTTTTCTTTTTTTTCTTTTTCTTTTTGGGGGTGGAGGGAATGGTGAGTAAAATGTCTCCAGGCAGATGGAAGGGAAAGGGGAGCACTTACTCTGGCTTCATCCCTTCCCTAGCATGTGTGGCAGGGAAATACCCTAGGCATTTTTACAGTGAATGAAAGATGGTTTTACTAAACTCCTCTGCAACAAAGACTTCTTGTGCCGCCTTCTTTAACATGATTTGAAAAAAGAAATTAAAGAAAGTATGTTGTGCATCTTGGTTTCTTCCTGCACTAGGCCAGTGCTCAGGTCCTACTTTCAAGGGCATCATCGACAAACTGCAAGACCTTTCTTTGCACTATATCAGTATCTTTATATTTTACTGGCATTCACTAAGCCCCAGAAAGTATCTGTGAGACCATTAACACTTTGGATTTTCCCTTTAGAAGCTGGATAAGGTGAGCACAGAAGTGTCCTGAGCCAGACAGAAAATATATTTTCTGCAGAGCCTAAGATAGAAATCAGGTCTGTGAAGTCTTTCTGTCCCCCTTCCTCAATCTCACTACATTTTCTCTTACTAAATACACATGTCCATTGAGCCATGTGTGGAATTTGTTTCATTTGCACTGTATTTGTCAGCTGGCAATATAAACAAAACAGCTTTTGCAGAGAAGGATATTAGAAGGATGTTAGGGAGCAGCTCAGAGAGGAAATTTTGTGAAGAACTTTGTGTAGAGATTTTTTTTTATTATTATTTCTGCAGCAGATTCCTGAAATTCCTAGACACTCTATTTTCCTTCCTCTAACAGATGCTCAGCAGCTCATGAGCCAGAGGTAGCATAGCAGACCCCCATGGGTAGACAAGGCAAACTGTTTCTGAACCAGTTCATTTTGTAACTGTTTGAAAAATGTCTTGTAACTATCCAAGTAAATCAGTGCTCACTATCTACTGCTTGCTGAATGAAGCACAACTACAGACTTAAGTCCCATTAAATGTCAACATGGAATCTCACCAACAAGGTGTGGTGGTTTTCCATCTGATCCATCTGTGTATTTTCTCAGAAGCGCTTTGATGGGACCCTTTCTGGGGAAAATGACTCTCTCAAAACCAATCCTAAGAAAGGACATGTTGTCTAGTATTTTTGGAATAGCATTTAATCTTGAAGATTGGGGAGAAAACAATTATCTATGTGCATTTGTTAAAGCCTCACTGCACTTTATAAGAACATAATAGTTATATTCTGTTACAGGAGTACCTAAAGGAGGCCTAAAAGAAAAATGGAAAGGGAGTTTTTACAAAAGCATAGTGACAGGAAAAGGGGTAATGGCTTCAAACTGTAAGAGGACAAATCTGAATTAGATTTTAAGAAGTTCTTTAGTGAGAGGGTGGTGAGGCACTGACACAGGTTGCCCAGAGAATCTGTGGTTGCCCCATCCCTGGAAGTGCTCAATGGCAGGTTGGACAGAGCTCTGAGCAACCTGGTCTAGTGGAAGGTGTCCCTGCCCATGGCAGGGCATTTGAACACGATCTTCAAGGACCCTTCCAACCCAAACCATTCTATGATTCTATGATCTCTTACTATAGTGAAATCTACTCCTACTTTTTAATATACAACTATTACTGTTCTTGTAGAAAATAATTCCAATACATCCTCTTCATATTTTTTTTTTTTTCTGTTTTCTCAGAATAAACCATTAGATCTGAATGAATTACATGGAAAATGCCGAAACAACCTGTGAACTCCACAAGGCAGAGAACAGTGGGAAGAGCAGTTACAGACAGCAGCAAATTGTAGGGAACTGAAGACCTGATTTTCCCCACAGGTGATCTTCATCACCTTTTGACTTCAGTGTGGATTCTGGATGTTCATTGTTTCTGAAGTCCATCCTCATACATGCATAAGCCAAGGATTGCATACCAGCTCAGCTCAGAATAGATCTCAGGAGGTCTGAGTCATGGTCTCTTGCTCTAATTGGTAGACTCTGTAATTACTATTGTTATTCAGGAAGGGTGTACTCAACTGTATATATAGATCCACAGACTCGACTAGTGTAAATTGCAATCATTCCACTGACTTTCGCCAGTTGAGAATCTTATCTTTACATTTTAACAACTATTCACATAAAATTCTGACCATTTTAACAGAAACTGGGATTGATTTATGAGTTTGTGTTTCCTTCTCCCATCATTGGTAACTGTCCAGCCACAGTAACCATGTATAAATAGACACACACTGTCATGCTTTCTAATTAACTGCTGCTGCCTTCTGATATTAATTCACAGGTACAATCACAATCTTACCTTGATATTACAGCTAATAATTATCACCAGGGAATCATGAATGTATGAGCAAGGGCAATTAGAAAGGATATTTCTTGTGTTCTATTTTCTTTTCTGTGCTTTTTATATGGATTCACTCTTTATAATGTAAAGATGAATCGCAATAAGGAAAGCATTATAGCTTATAAGAGCACACACATGTTCTTAGCAGTTGGTCTTTAAGTATATAAACAGCTTTTGTTGCAATTGATGTGCCAGTTACACAAATGAGGACTGATGCACTGAATGTCTTTTAGTAGGTGAAAGTCCACAAATCATAACCATTTGCTTGCATTTCTTATTGCACTAAAAGAAAAATACACACAGTTAATAATAGTTTGGAATAAAAAATGATAGGGTTTTTTTTTTGGGGGGGGGGTTGATGCTTTCTGGTGTGAGTCCCATTTCAGAGTAAAAATTCAAATACATATTTTGTCTAAAGCAGTAACTAGGTTATTTTGTGCAACATGCGAGCAAATGCTTGCTAATGGCATAGTGTAGATCAGTGATGCATGCAGTACTTTGGTTTTGCTCATGTTAGCCCAGGAAACTTGGGATAAAAGGCAATTTCTTAACAGCTCTCTGCAGCAAATAAGAAACTGCTCTTTAAGCAAGTTTTGATTAACAAACTGCTACCACTTCTTCCACCTTTCTTACACGTACATCTTCAGCACAAACTGCATGGAGATCCAGCAAAGAAGCTGCAGAAGAAATATTCATTCCAAAGGGTCAAATCTTGGAGTGAGGCCACTTTCATCCTCGGTGAAAATATGACCCAACTAAAAAGAATCCAGCATTGTCACCACAAGGTATGATTTACAGCTGTTGAAATTTATTTTTCAATCTCAGTGTATAAATATATCCTTCCTTTTATTTTTATTTCTCCTCTATTTTACAACAAAAAGGGAAGATATATCCTGGACTTGCAGTTGCTCTGAAAGCTGCACTTCTAGATCACTATAGCTACAATAAAGCCAAAGCTAGAGTTCAAATATCTGCCCTTTTTTTTTGCAGATGGAAAAACTTTGGAGAAAATAGATAATGGCCTGGCTTCTAAGTCATAACTCAAAATGAATCCAAATTCAATATCTAAAATATATAAGATTAAAAATTTGCTATACCTCACTATAAATAAATTCCTGCCAAATATTTTTTGGACTAACAAAAAACATTTTGAGTGTTTGGGATAAGACAAGTCCTTCTTTAAACTTTTGCTACTGGCTGTTTATCTCCATGTTCATGATTCCTAATGAAGGAATACAAATATTTTTTAAATCTATCTGAAAAGGCAATAAATTAAGCCATTTTAGTTTAATAAAAATTTTGTAACTCTCCTATTTGTTTCAATCTTTATGGAGTTTTGCTTATTTACAAGGTTTGGGTAAACAACCTCAAATTTTCAGCATTAATAAAATCATAGAATCATAGAATAGTTAAGGTTGGAATGGACCTTAAGATCATCTTGATCCAATCCCCCTGCCATGGCCAGAGACACCTCACACTAAACCATGCCACCCAAGGCTCTGTCCAACCTAACCTTGAACACCGCCAGGGATGGAACATTCACAACTTCCCTGGGCAACCCATTCCAGGGCCTCACCACCCTTACAGTAAAGAGTTTCTTCCTCATATTCAATCTGAACTTCCCCTGTGTAAGTTTGAATCCATTACCCCTTGTCCTCTCGCTACAGTTCCTAATGAAGAGTCCCTCCCCAGATTTCCTATAATCAGAACCAACCATCCATGTCTTCTCGCAATTCAGGTTACAATCACTTCTGAAAAGAAGAATGTAATCTAGGTACCTGGATAAGACTTCTGGGCTTCAGCTACCACCCTAGAAAGGACGGTCTTGTATATGTTTTGCATCATGTTGCTAAGTCTTGCGGAAATGTCTCAGACAGCATGGAATGGCCTAGATGGCAGGAGACACCTGTGTGCAGGCACCAGAATTGTTCTCAAGGTGTTTAAACGCCAACTATTACTACTAATCCCTCCAGGGAATGGGTTGTGATGTTTAATTTTTTTCTGCACCATCTTTAATGTTCTCCACAGTTGCTCGATCAATATCTCCTGATGCTTTTCTGACATTTGTTCTTGACCCATAGAATTTTCATTTAAAGCTTGGCCTCAGAGAGTTTCCTGTAAAAGGTCTCTCTGGATTTACTTTTTGACTTGTGTAAGCCTTTCCTGGTCACTTCTATGCCCTGATCCTGCATGACAAAACCTTGCTACCAGTTGCAATTGTTTTTTGTTTTGATTCATCTTGGACATAATGAAAAAAAGAAAAAAAAAAAAAACCACAAACACAAAAGAAGTAAAAATTTGTAGTTCAGTCCTTCAGTGTTGGGCTAAATGTTCAAGCTCAGTAAATATGTTCTTTTCTCTTTGCTCATTATGCATTCAGCGTTCAGCCTAGCACTACCTAACAAGCAGTCTTCAACCCCTTATATAACTCCTGGAAACTTTCACTTTAATCAGGGCATTGAGAAAGCTGCAGTATGAAAGCCAGATTAACACCTGGCCTTTCCTGGGTTTAACCCCAGTGGTGACATTGACTTCCTCTGTGACCTTGGAGAAGTGATTTGGATCAATGTACCTTTGGATTCATAAGCATTCAGGTTAATAAGAGACAAGGCTAATGGCCCACATGTATCTGTCAAGAACAAATGGTGAAGAGAAGATGAGCCATAACTTACTATGACAAGGTAAAGATTTTTGCTTAAAAGAGAAACAAAAGATACCTTTGAGCCTGGTAGGAGTTTTGAACAGTCTAGACTGTAGGTAAGCTTGAAAGTTCATGAACGTACTTGCAGAGTGATTATCAGCTAGGTTTCTGCAGAAATCTATCCTGAACGTACTACTGTTCCCTACTTTTATTCACATGCAGAGTGATAGCATAGAGAATATGAATTGGAGGGGGCGGCAAATTAAGGAGAGCTGTGAGCACATCAGAGAACAGGGGCAAAATTCAGAATGTTTTCAATTAGAGAAAAATAAAGAAGTGATTCATTAGGGACAAATACAATCATTGCACTTAGGAGTAATTTTTGCCAAAATGCAGAGTGGCTGGAAAGTAGTTTTTTGTTAAGCTGAAATGTGGGAAAAAAGCACAACCTTAATGCCAGTTGACAATGTTGCAAAAAGGGCAAGCACTGTAGGAAAATATGTTAAAAAAAAGTATCTGCTACAACCCATATGAGATGTTCCTTCTTCTTTTTGTGCTCAGAAGGCATCACTGTATTCAGTTTCAGGCACAGGGCATGAGGAAAAAGATGTATAAGAATGATAAAAGTCTGAATTGCATTGCTATTCTAATTGACTGGAGTGACAGTGTCATGGTTAAATATCTTAAAGAAGTTAAGTTAAGTTTCATCTCTTGGGGCTAACTCAGATGCTTTCAACAATTAGCAGATCTTGCAAGGAGGACTGGGAATTCTCTGACTCTGCCCACACTGCGTAACAGGCTCTTTGGACTTTACCAATTGATAAAATTGGGGAAAAGAGTGGAACTCCACCCAAGCAACATTCATGATCTTTGGTCAGTAGAGGCACAATTGCTACCCCAAAGGGAAAAGGGAAATAATAATTTAATTTTTAACATTTTCTACTCATATGCATATTACTTTTCATATCTAGATGTCATGGTTTAGGCCGTAAATCAGCCACGCAGTTTGCTACATGCAGAATCGAAAAAATGCAACTCCCACAGGTTGAGATAAGAACAGTTTAGTAACTAAGGTATAACACAAACCACTACTG
>JANRGW010018429.1:8797-19663 GCA_024733675.1 Psilopsiagon aymara | reverse complement strand
GCCTTCCAATATCTGAAGGGGCCTATAGGGATGCTGGGGAGGGACTCTTCATTAGGGACTGTAGTGATAGGACAAGGAGCAACGGGTATAAACTTAAACGGGGGAAATGTAGATTGGATATAAGAAGGAAGTTCTTCACTCTAAGGGTGATGTGGCACTGGAATGGGCTGCCCAGGGAAGTTGTGAATGCTCCATCCCTGGCGGTGTTCAAGCCCACGTTAGACATAGCCTTGGTGACATGGTTTAGTGGCAAGGGAGTTGGAAATAATGATCTTAAGGTCCTTTTTAACCCTAACTTTCTAAGATTCTATTCTATGATTCAAGGATTCTATGAATGGTGAAATGCACACAAGCCCAGCTGCTCCCTCTTTCTGGATATGCATCCAGGCAATTGCAATGACTGCCCTGTCCTTCAGGCTCTGGACATGTCTCATACCAGCATCTGACACTAGAATTTGGACCAGCCAGGGCAGACCATCACGTAGACTTGCATTCACATTGCAAGCCAGGATTCACAGTCACCTTGTTAGATTTATGGCCTTTTTGATGTAACATCTCTCTTATTGGTTCTTGCCCTGCTGTGATCCAGCACACAGAAATCATCATTAATACTGTGGGAAGCTACTCCCTCCCAGTTTCTGCTGTCTTAACAAGCTCTTTGTATCTCTCCTCAGTCGATTTCTGTCTCTTCTCAAACTGTAGGTGCTGTATCAGTTTGCTTTCTGACACACCAAAACTTTGAAAATCCAATACTTCATCTGCTCCATGGATGAATAAGGAGCTGCTGAGAAAAACAGAAGAAAAAAGAAGCTTATAGAATGTGGAAGCAAGGACAGGCATCCTGGAAAGAACACAGGGACATAATCTGGGAAGCTAGGGATCAGTTAAAGAAAGGTAAGGCCCAGTTAGAATTGAGTCTGTCCAGAGATGCCAAAAATAACAGGAAAGTCCCTATATTCCACCAGATAACCTGTATAACAACAGGAATTAGAAGTAAGCCCTGTGAAAACCATTCCCTTTCCTAATAAAAGAAGATATTTTTGCGTGTGTGTGTTTTGGTTTGGTTTTTAGCTTGGTGCTACCCAACAAAGCACTGAGCTAATGCACCATTTGGTAGGTTTTGGTTTTTGTTTTTTTTTTTTTTTTTTCCAGTTTATAAATTATTTTTTGCCTCAATATTTGTTCTCTGGAGCTATTTCTATTCCTGTTTATTCAGTGGATGAAAATGGCAAATTATATTCATAGCAAGAAGCATTAAGCCTGAGTAATTAAGGCTGAGTACCCAAAATCAGTGTAATTCCTTTAATAACTTTTATATCAAAAGGTATGAGACAGTCATAAAGTATGTGTGCAATGGTGAATTTGTAGGCATTATCTCATGAACGTGCTTGTTAGCGGCTAGATTCTGGACAAGCAGCCCAATATACTTGTGCACCAGTTTATATTCTGGTTCAAGAATTACCGACGTATGTCATAAAAATATTATTATAATTCATCTGAGAAAGGTTTATTTTCCTTTTTTTTAATTTAATTTATTTTAATTTTATTTTATTTTATTTACTTTATTTTATTTTATTTTTCCTTATATCTTAAAGCCACCATTTTCACTTATGTGCTTATTAGAGAGCTTGGAAGGTTTGGAAGCAGAATGCTGAGTACATGTAAGATCAATATGTAGTTTTTCTAGCATAGCAGTATTGCATTTCTGTAACTGATGGTATCGCTGCTTTTGATCCTCTGGTAGATGAAAATCACACTGTAGCCTAGTAAACAATTTAAGATTATACTCCACTGTAAAGTCTTCCAGTGAATTAATTCCACAGCAGTTCACTGATGCCTGAAAAAAGTAGGTACGATTATATAAATATATATGCAAGGGCTTACTGAGACTAGACTGGATTAATTCTATGCAGGCCATGAGATGAGTTACAAAGATAGCAGGTTTTTTGTCAGAGGAGAGGGAAGCAGCTTTGAGGTTTTTTTGCAATAACTACATAAAAGCTGAAGATATTACCCAAGGTTTAAGGACATAAGAACAGGTTCAGAATTGGTGAATTTCATATCAGTTTTATCTAAGACCTAGATAGTAAGATATGTTTAAGGAAATTCAGGTTGTCATAGCATGAAAAAATTTCGTACTTATAGATAAGAATATGACATGCATATTTGAGTCTCATAGCAATTTGTGAGACATGAAGAAGTAATTCAGTAGTAAAAATTAGCAGCCATTTTTCTCATCAAATCACCTGGAGTTTTTTTGATAACTTTGCCTGATGTTACAGGACTTTTTTTTTATTTAATATTTAGAGAGAGCTCTCCCACCATAATGAAATATGAAACCTCTTTCAAGGCATCTTTAGTATTCTTTTGTAATAATTGTAACTGTCCGGAAACTCTAATTGCATGCATATGATTCTGGTATGTGTACTTACATATGCATGCATGAACAGGCACATGGATTTGAAGATGTGTGCATACAAGCACAGGTAAACACTCAAGAACTCATGCACTCACTAGTAATAACATATCCAAGTGCTTTATGACAAATAAACACTTTAGAGATACTAAAATTTCTACAAGAATACTTGAAATTGAATCCATTTCTTTGTGTTAATATGCATCTCAAAAATGCAGAGAATTGTTAGCAATACATGAGTTGTTACGCATGTGCCTTAAGATTCTTTATTGTTGTTTCCTGGTAAAACAGCAGAAAGAATTCTAGCTTTGCAGCAAAAGTGAAAGCAGAATATTCGGTCACTGTTTAATATCTGTCAAGTTGTCTGCCTGTCTAAGGAAGACTACAGAATAATAATAACCTGCAGGCAGACTCTATTTCTAGTGAATTATTCTCATTATTTTTTAATTTATATTAGGCAATAGAACTGAAACTCCTTGGAATTCATCACTCTGCAGCTGAAAATGGCAGCTTTTTGACAAAAAAAAAAGAGCTGATGGATTTCAGGTAAAAAAAAAACAGTTCAGGATTTCAAATCTTAGATGACAAAAAAGCCAATTTTTTTATATTCTGCAAATATTGTTTTGATCAGTTTGTCCTATTTCTGCAGAAATTTTCCTCAATTGAATTTTAAAAAGTGCCTAATACAAGATTTGGGTGTGTGTTCTCCGTATGGTAGGCACTGTGCAAATGCACGATGAGAAAGAATACCTTCACTAAGATGCTTTCAGTCCCAGCTGGAATTTCTAAAGACACTTGGCTTCCTTATCCTGCAGCCATTCAGCAGCTTGTGTCATCTATTTATTTAAACCCATTGGGGAATTCCAGCTCATATTTCTATCAATGTAAGATAAAGAAGGGAAGTACAACAGGTTGGGAACTGAGGTATAAAAGCACCTGATTAGAAGATTCTCTCTAACTGAGAAAGGACATTAAACTGCATGCCAGATTGATTTCCTGTAGCTTAGGGAGTTTTAATAGCTGTTTCCAAAAGCAGTTCTCTCTCCTAATTTTCAAATAATCCATCATGGCTTCATCTATTAGTGTTCTTCTTTAGAGTAGTTGAGCAGTTTTGCTGCAAACTGCCTGGTCTGAATGAACTACATACTTCAAGAGTTCATCAAATGTTGCCAGCTTCCACAAGGACAGGAGGGTCCAAAGCAGGACCTAGTCCTTTGGACAGTTTCAAACAATTTCTTCAGTGATGACTTTCAGTCCAGAGAATCAGACTAAATCCAGTCTGAAGCAAAAGTCTCTAACTGCAAACAGTAGACACATAGGAAGCTCAGCAAGGGCTATGCATCTCAGTTGTCACCTAAAACGACTGGAACTGGCTCTGGGTAGTAAGAGGACAATAAAATAAATTGTATCAGTGGCTATTTCATCTTCTAGATCCCAAGTGCTTTACATGCAGGCATTGCTTTTTCACCAATGCTGATTGAGCCAGTTGCAAAGCATTTGGGAGGCAGAGAAAGAGCTGAGTTGCAGTCACATTTATGTCAGAGAGATCTCAGGAAACTCCAACACATCTAGTCTGAAACCTCTTGGACTCTATTCTGTATTTCAAACATTTGCAAAATGCATGCATGTACAATGGTTTTTACAATAGCCAAGGAATCAGAAAACTCTGTATTTTGTGCAAAGTGTTCTTTGTGAATAGTTTTTTGGCTATGTAACTTTGAAGCTAAATTCTCTGCCTTTCATTTCAGAGGTAGAGAGTTCAAAGCCCAAGAGCTTTTAGTTTTTTAGGAATGTCTCATATCTATTATCTTGTAATTTCAAACAGATAGCTACATTTTTGATGCATAATTAATTTTGACATCTGAAAGAACTCTCTACATTCAACAAAAAATAGTTAATCTCGCTTTTCTTTAAGCAGATACTCATTGTAGTTATAAATTCATTCAGGATGTGCATTGCTTCAGGAACATCTATATGAATGGTAGTCACAAAGGTCAACCAAAAGAGCTGGCTGGGCCCAAACATATGAGCACGTAACAGATATTTTGTATTGCCAAAAAGCCAACAGTAGCTTTCTCAATTTGAAGAAAAGAACCAGCCCTCTTCTTGTAAAATCCTATGCCTGTCCCTCTTGTTGGAGAACTAATCCAAAACCCCCAGTGTCATTGATAGGAAACTTCAAATAGCATTCAAAGGGCTTTAAAGTAGGCCTCAAATCTCCCCTGTGAACGCCATTGAAAGTCTCAAATCAGTTAGTTTGTGACAATGATCTTGCTTATCCTTTCCTGTTATGCTGTGGACTACCAGCTTTAAAAGTACTGAGGAAACTAATTACGGAATCTTATTCTTTCTCCAGCTAGCAGGACTGGAAACTGAGACTTAGTGGGTCTATGGCAAGGAAAAGGCAGGCAGTGTGGTTTAACCCCAAAGGCAGCTACATCCCATGCAGCTGCTCATCTGCTCCCCCACCTCAGGTGAGATGGGACAGAGAATCAGAAAAGGGTAAACCCCATGGAAATAAATGGAAATAAATTAAAACATAATATTAATAATAATTGTAATGAAAATGTAGAAAACAGAAAAAGAAGGAGGCATAAAACCCAAGAAATAATCACAAGTGATGCACAATACAATTGCTCATCACTTTCTGATGGATACAGAGGAAGTTTAGATTGGATATGAGGATGAAATTCATTAATATAAGGGTGGTGAGGCACTGAAATGGGCTGCCCAGGGAAGTTGTGAATGCTCCATCTCTGGCGGTGTTCAAGACCAGGTTGGACATAGCCTTGGGTGATATGGTTTAGTGTGAAGTGTCCCTGCCCATGGCAAGGGGGTTGGAACTGGATGATCTTAAGGTCCTTTCCAACCCTAACTATTGTATGATTCTATGATACCCAACCTGACCCAAGCAGCGATCAGCCCCTTCTGGGTAACTCCCGCATTTTATATGCTGAGCATAACATCATCTGGTATGGAATAACCGTGTGGTCAATTTGTGCCAGCTTTCCTGGCTGTGCACCCTCCTGCTTCTTGAGTGACTCCTGAGTAAATGAGTCTGGATGATGAGAGAAGTGCATCCATTCCTGGTCTGGAGTCAGGCTAGACCCACAATCCAGGCCTGCTGAAGTTTCCAAGGGACTGTTTCACTAGTTTTGCTGTTTTGCCATACCTGCAGGAGGGGGAGAAGTTGTCTTTTCCTGCATCCCTCTCAGGAGACTGTAGACCACTTTGGGCTGCAGAAGGTGCCCAGCATCCTCAGTAACGCATCAGGAATTATAAAATGTTTAGAGTTGTTTTTACTTACTCAAGGCCTTATTTTCAATTTCCAAACTCCTAGTACAGTCCTAACACAGGTCTCTTTTTCTGACACAAGTCAATCAGGCAGAGAGAGATGCAGTGTCAGTATATCTATATCCAATATTTCTATGTATGCCTTAGCCACTAAGGAAACTGTTGCCTTTTTGACAAAATACTGATGCTGTCCCTCCTTCAGAGGCACAGTAGAGAGGTCATAAACCCTGTGGGCTCTGCAGGTTTTCAAATCTCCTGTGGGTGGAACCCATAGAAGAACTCTCCCAGAAGAGAGGGCCACACATCACAGAGCATTACATCTCCAAAATGGGGAGCTGAAAGTGTTTTTTTCTTGGATTGAGGCATGGCAGAGAGAATAAAGATAGGATATGTGCTTTACCAACATGGTATCATTCTCATTCACTTCCATTCTGCTGCAATATAAGAGTCCCTTCAAATATGCCTTTTGAAAGACACATTCACAGGTTCCAGCAAGTTCATAAGCACACTGCAGGACTCATTTTTACAGGAGAATACCCAATTTCCTGCTGCACAGCTTGATGTGTGGGGACCCTACTCATGGCCAGTGAAAGGCAACTCTCCTCACTGATCTGTGTCTTGGCTTTCCCATTCTCCACACATCGTAAGATGAGGAGAGCAAAACTTCTTCCTTTCTGCATTACTTTGAGATTGGCACTGCATCTCAGTGCTTACAGCCAAGAGCTGCAAAAGAGCAAAATAAGCTGAATGAGAAAATTAAAGAAAAGTTGCTATTAATCTATTTTTATACCTAAACGGGAGCCAATCTCTTAACATTAGTCTTTAGTCACAGTTCTGTCCTCTGTCACTGCTTGCACCAGTGGCAACTCTTGTAACGTGTGTCCCTTAGGTCAAAAGAGACAAAAGCAGAAAAGACATAGGAAACCAAGCCTGTGGCTACATTCTGAGTCTGTTTATTCCTTCTTAGTGATGTTTGAGTACAGTGACCAGTTTAAAAGAAAATTTAACAACAGTGCAAAGGCCTCACAGATAATTCAGTTTCTGTAGGTTTCAGAAAACAAAAGGATGTGAGTGGAGGAAAAGATCCACATAAATATCCCTGAGAGGATAAGATGGAGAGTGATCTCTGCCCAAATTAAGCATTAATTAATCCACGTCACAATATAGATGCACCAGTCTTAAGAAAAAATTGGAGCAGAGAAACATAGCATAAGCATGAGACCAACATCTGAAGGAAATAAGTTTTCTTTAATTCTAAATTAAAGAAACTAAAAAAAAACTTTTTCTACCCATGTATAGCTAACAACAGGTACCTTGCAAAGAGGCAGCATTTTCATCTCCAGTACAGCTGAATATCAGAAAGCAGCAGAAATACCACTTTATCCTCCCTAGATCACCCCATCCTTTCCTTCAGCTTGGAAACTGCATCTCAAATGTCTGTCAGCTGACAGCCATCTCAAACATGATGGAAGTGACCTTGGTTGAGTCACTCAGTTTCTTTTTTTCCATTTAAAAAACTGAAATAATAACAACAACAATTATAGTGTATAATACTATGTATTTCACAGGGGCAGGAGGCCTAATTAATGTTTATGAAGTGCTTTGAGATGAGATTTGAGTATGAAAGCACTATGCAAGTGCAAAATATTATTATATTTTATTATAGCTTACAGCTATATAATTGATTAAATATTCCAAACCTAATCCCACACAAACTCACTTCTGTACTACAAACCCGTATTATCTACATGCACAGGTAACTGATACTTATCTTGGCCTGATGACATGAATTGCATAAATGGTCTCTTCTGTTACTATTTCTATGGCCATGTTGCTGACCTAGTCCTCCAATGTCTATTTGGCTTTAAATTCAAGTTGTTTGCTTCAGTCACCAGCAGATGCTAGCAAAGGCTGGTTTTGGTATTAAATCACATTTGCAGGTGGCAGCTGCCAAAGTGGCCTTGTTTAATCATTAGAATTACTCAGACCCATAGAAATAATTTAAGCTTTCTTAAAATCTTGGGGCTGTGGTAGCACAAACCTGTGAAAGGTCTAGGCATCTTCTCTTTTAGCATAGCATCTGCATGGGAGAGAGAGAGAGAGATGGTGGCCCCAGTTTAGCTAGGAGGAGAGGATAAATGCAGTGGACAAGACAAGTAGGTCCCTGTAAAGTTCCTGAGACCTAAGCGATGGAGAAGAGTATGTTAAGGGGCAGGATAATAAACAGCAGGACACAATAGAGATCTGTGCAACCACCCCTGGGTTTAAACCAGTTAAATTAAGTCTAGAACAGTTTTTTCCTCTGTATGAATGCACCAGCCTGCTTGGAAATAGTGTAGAGATCTCTAATTCAGAACTCATAGACCAGCCATGTAATGACCTTGTGTAGGGACACTTAAGGGTTTTTTCAAGGGAAATAAAGATATGGAGAAAGATATATAATGACAGATTAATCAAGGTTGTAAGGGAAGGCAAACTTGAAGACAGAGGGTGGTATAATAAAAGCCCTTCTTGACCTTTTACCCAGTTTGCTTTGGAGCTGAAGAGCTTTCACAAAGATTTATCTTAAGACAGTAGCAAACACAAACCTGTGAGGAAACTCTCCAGTGACAAGCTGCGTTCCTGACCTGTGCCTGATGGCTTTGCTGGCTTACAGGTTCCAGTTGCTCTGTGAGAGCATGGTTGAAGTAGCTGCAATTACAGAGCAGAGCAATTTAAGGGAGGCACTGCCAGGCATGCTGATATTGGCTGAGTAATTCCTTCTTGCATGGAGACAAGTGGAGGTGCTGCTATTCAAACCCCAAACCATCCTACACCAGTGCATCAGTTAAGAGCAGTCAGATTTTGCAATGAAAATGAGACATAGTTCTTCCTTAGTGTGACAATGAGGCTTCATGATGGGCATTATTCCTCCTGGGTTGGCTTTTTATTGATGTGCCTACAGAAGGACTGCACTAGGGCTGAGGGTAGAAAAACCCAAGCTAAAAAAGTTCAGGGTTCTTGGAGTTGCTGCCAGATTGCTGGCACATCTGGGTTAACTCTCCTAAAGCTGCAGCAATAACGCCTACGCTACCACCCTATAGTGACCAACAGTACCAGACTGTAGGTGTAGACAGAGCCGTACAGAACACTGTAGCCCTCTGACATCTAAGAACAAAAATGGCAGTAAATCAAAAAAAGTGGCAAGACCCTCCAAGTATTCTGTTTATTTAAAGATCCTGAAATAGAGACCAAGTACTGACAGCACCCCCCTGCAAGTGCAGGTAATTTTCAAGAATTTGTACATCATCTTTCCCCTACAACTTCTGTGCATGAGGCAAAAGTTACATCCTTGCTGAAAATATACAAACCAATCAAGTTTTGCAGTCTTACAAGTTTTTATAGCCAAATATAGGTAAGCATAGGGTTTAGGTTTGCTCTTTTAAAAGAGCCTTTATGTCTGTTTAATTAGTCTCAGATTTTACCTGGGGTCTTGTCATGTCATGTTCCAGTTTTCCTGGTGCCTTTTATTCTCAGTATTTTGGAGGCTTCTGGGTACTTCATTTCAGCTGCCCAAATGCTGGTTGAAAGGGGGTGAAGAAAGAGTGGTTCTTTGTAATCTCCAATGGAAAACTTGTACCCTGAAAGACCCTCAAACCTGACTGAAGGGAACAAGAAGTCTGAATATATACAGACTGTCATCCTCAGCACTAATAATGTAAAAAGGCTACAGGGGTTTGCCAGGAGGGCTTAATGAGCAGCTTGTTTCCATGGCAGCCAGTTTGGAAATCTATATCTCGCTGCAATCTTTGTTAAAAAGATTTTATTAATAAACATCTGTCCTGAGATCAGGAAAGGTACCAAAAGGAAATATAGCTCACAAAGCAATTCTAACTTCAGACTTTTCCCATTTACTGTATCCTCTTTCCCTTTTTATAGCCCTGATCTCCTGCCAATCTCATAGATACTCAAATATTTCAAAGTTTAAAAGATGCAGAAAAGGCTATGAGTGGTTACTATGTATCTGTTACAAAGAAAACTGAGAACTTAAAGGACTCATGATAAATCTTTTCCACTCTACATACCCTCTCAGACAACAAGAATTAAACTGAGAGGCATTTGACATCCCTTTGTTACAGAGTGTTAGAAACTAAATATAATATTCAACTTATAATCATGTCTATATGTACCCCTCCCTCTTTGTTGTTTTTAATGTTTTGCTGTTCCTTAGTGGAGTTGGTAAATGTTTGCATTTACTATACCCTCTGCTGCTTTAAAAAGTCAATTCTACTCCATTATCCCCAAATTAACTGTCAGAGAGAAATGCAGTATCAATTATGGGATTCTAGTACTTAAGCATAAAATGGAAAGTTAAAAGTTAGAACAAGAATGTAGCAATGGAGATTTGGACATCTTGCTCTCTATGAGCTATCCCTGACTTGGTACATGCCTTGGACATGTTGCCTCCCAGAAGGATGTGGGTAAACCTGAGGTTAGAGGCTGGAGTAGCTGAGGCCCTGCAAACTGAGCAGCTGCAGGGAAGTGTGGTGGTTAATGGACAAAAGCAGCCTCTTGTCATGTCCTTGGTGAAAGGAAACCTGACAGAAGCGTGAACCAGTATCTTAGATCCAGTATAGCTCCCCTAGAAAACTGCAGGTAGCCTTCCAGGAACAAATGTAGATCCTTTTTTGGTTTTCCACAGGCTCGTTTGGTACCTCCTGCCAGGATCTGGTTGATCAGTAGCAGCCACACAAACAGCTTCTGGTGTGCTGTGATGATAGAGAAATAAAATCTTCTTTTAGGTTTCCTTGTTTCCTTTCTGCTTTATTTAAAGAGGGAACTCCCCTTGGCATCAAAAGGGCTGCTGTGCCAGCAGCTCCAGTGAGAGCAATCCTACAGCAATTGTGGAAGAAGAAGCAGTGTCTGGATGAGTATTAATCATTAATTGCAATATTATAGTGAACATGGGAGCTGTTATGCTTCTGCAGGATGTCATGCCAAGCTTTTTGCTCTCTGACAATCGAATTGTCGAACTCCTTTCATCATAATATCGGCTGTGGTCTGATTTTTGCTCTTTGGAAAGATCAGTTGTTCTTCATCCAGCTTTCCTTTCCTTTCCTTTCCTTTCCTTTCCTTTCCTTTCCTTTCCTTTCCTTTCCTTTCCTTTCCTTTCCTTT
>JANRGW010018428.1:10322-21380 GCA_024733675.1 Psilopsiagon aymara | reverse complement strand
TTCCCATCCCTCCAGGAGCAGAGGGAAGAAAAAGGGGCAAGTGAGTGAACAAACTGCGTGGCTGATTTATGGCTTAATCCACATTTGTTAATTACAGAAGTCTCAAGAGTGCTTCAAGAATACTGCAGGTCAAACATTTTAACCTGATTTTAGGTTGCCTCACTCTGGTGGCTCACTGATGTAGTCTGTGCCAGTTACTGAGTCAATAAAACAAAATTCTGGGTTGGAGTACAAAACAGAAAAAGCTGAACTGACAGCGCCATCCCTGTTTAACGCTGAAATTGTTAGGATGGTTAACCTTAGTGAGACAAGAACATAAATACAATTTTCAGTATATGGACAAAAGACCATATTCAAGTATTATTAAAACAAACAAAAAATCTACAGAAGCACAATACTGAATGCCAGAGGAAATTATAATTAATTCAAGCTCAGCAATTTGGTTTTAATTTTAAAGCAAATGCTTTGTTCATAAGCTGAGTTGCTTATAAAGTGCACTGGGTACAAGCTCATATTCTTAGTAAGATACACAGCCAGGAAGTCTCCATTATGAAGAATATAATTTACACAAGCCAGACTTAGATATGTCAAGAGGTATCATGCATTCCTTTTATAAAACATTCATTCAGCTTACAGATGATAAATACTGGAAATAAATGGCATTTGATTTTATGAAAAAATCTGTAGTCAAGTTCTTCACCAAATAAATAAGTTGCACCCTGGAAATATACTTTAGGTAGTTATGATGGGCAACAGATTCCTCAATGAGCACAGAGCCATATAAAGTCAGGTACCTGTGTTCCCCTGCTTTTTCCACAAGAAGGGATGGTTTTCTAACTCTCATGAGTCCATTTTTCTTTATTTGCTAAATGATCCTATAGAGCAAGACATACCAAACTCATGGAGTATAGCTCCACAGGATGCGGTAACCATAGTAATATAGGAGCCTGCATGTGTTTCAGCCTCAGTCAAAGGCTTCTATGGCCATGGAAGAAAGTTTTGCATGATTTGCTATGATAAAGCCTACATATGAAATGAGAAAAAAAAAAAAAAAAAAAGGGAGAGGCAGAAATTAATTGGTTCCTTGGACCAGTCTCAAAGAAGGACTGCCACTGTTTCTTAGCCTTTTAATACACAAACTATTGCAATCCCATTCCCTCTGCCACAAGACAACTCTCACCAATCTGGGGTCAATTTCTTCATTAAGAACTGCTTCATTCTTGATAAGAGCAACTCGCTGTGCAAATCTGCAGGTCGATATAGATTCCTGGAGGAAAAAACAAACAAACAATGAGAGTTTATAAAAAATAATTCAGCTGCCTTTGCACCCTGAGGTAAGTAGAACAGACTGATAATGAAGTCATCAAACTATATTTCTGGATTTTGTATATTTTACTGAAATAATTATTATTTCATGTTCCAAACCAAGGATATTCAGAGGAAATTAGCGTTAGCATTTTAATGACAGTGGCATATAAAACTGTCAAATTCTAGTACATTTCTTATTAACCCAGTCAATCGCCTGGATCAACTGTTTTTCAAATGAGTCCCCAGCTGGCACTAAAGGGTAAGAAAGCCTCAGAAGGTAAAAACTTTTGAATGATGGGAAAAAGAGAAAACCTACTTTTTTTTTTTTTTTTTTTTTTTTTTGTGCGTGAAAATGAGACTGTTGAGGTGCATGTAAAAGTAAAAGAAGCTGGGAAAAAGAGGTGAGTCTTATTGAGCCTGTTGCCAACCAGCACCCAGATCTCTTCCTGCAAGGCTGCTGTCCAGCCACTCCTTTCACAATTTGTATTTCTGTTTCAATCCATCTAGACTCCTCTTTCAAGGCCTCCTGTCCTCCGAGAGAGTCAACAGTACCTCCTAGTTATCATCAGAAAACTTGTTAATGGTGCCCTCAGCTCCTGCATGCAGATCATTCATAAATATATTAAACGGAACTGGGCCTAGAACAGAACCCTGCAGAACACAGCTTGTCACCAGCCACATTTGGCCCCATTCACTACAGCACTTTGACAAACACTACAGCTCTTTTGGTAAACAAAGAGAAGAAAGCATCACTATATATACTTTCAGCACAGGAAATTAGTGAAGCGAGATAAAAGTATTAGAAATATTTAGAATAATCACAAATCACCCCACCCAATTCCCTCTCCCCCATCAACAAACTCCAGTTTTCTGTCATACTCAGTGAAATCATGACTTCAAAGAAGTAAACAGTTACAGATATTACCATTATGTCCTCAAAAATTTATTCATCAGGAAAACAGTGAATAAAAAAAAAAGCTCATTGTTAAGTGCAATTTGTTTCCCAAGTGTTGCTTGAGATTACTTAGATAAAAGCACATTTCTTAAAGAGTTAAAGGGTTTGTCTACATCTTACTGAAATTTTCACTGATAAAAATTATCTCCTGGAAACAAATTCAAAATGCTTTTCTGTCAGGATAAAAATGAAAACACACACTTCAATTACAAACTGAAATAAAAGTCAGAAGAGATCTTTAGAGAAGTGAAAGCTTTTTTGTTGAAAATAGATAGAAATAACATACATCTATGTTTTGTTTGTCTATAGAGAGCATTGCTATCATGGTAGTCATACAGTTTCCTCCCAGGCTGTCTCTTAGCACTGAGGTCATCATAGAGTTTCGATAAGGAATGTGGGACCGATTTTTCTCTGCAAGGGCAATTATTACCTGAAACATTAATAAAAAAATGGAAAAAACATTTAAATTTACATGTCTATTAATGATTGATACATAAAAAGAACAAAAAAATCTGCTTAGGAATCCAAATTTCTGATACAACAGAACTATTCTTATATACCCAGTTAGATGCAAACTGATTTTATGGAAATAATTTCAACTTAAATTTCAGTGTGCGTATATGTCTTCATAGGATCTGGAACTGAAAGACCAAATAAATATAATCTTATCATACCCTATCTTTACAGCCATAAACCAAACCCCACAGACTTTCCTAAGGCACAGGAACTTACTGAAAATATTCCTCGTATTTTTCTGTCATAATTATAAAGTATGAATAGCATTCAGGTAAAAATTTCCTTAACATTTGCTAAAGCATGCTTTTAATATCACACATTCTTAAAGCATATGGTTCTTAGAGGGATCAATACATTAATTTCTGAGAAAGTGTCTTGAAAAATAGAACATAAATGAAAGAGTGCATGACTGCAGTGTATTGCTTGAAAGAAATAATTCAGTTTAGTATATGCATGCCTTGGCCAAAAAGGAAATGGTACACCTACTATTCTGTTTTCTTTCTCAGCTGTTTACTTTATGGGACCTAATTATTATTAAATAAAAAGCTAGATTATCCCATGACCTGTTGTGATACAAATATTTGAAATGTTATCTGGCCAAGAACTGTATCTAAAAACTGCAGCTATATGACTTGTGTAAGCTATACAAAATGATTAGGAATTGTTTTTTCTTTTATAAAAATTACATGCCAGCATACATTTTGTTTATGCTGCACTTAAGAAACATTATTTTAGAAAATTTAGTAGCATTTTTTTTTTGTTGGCACTATTTTTAATAATGGTCTTCAAAAGTTAAAATGTCTTACCTCTATAAATCTTACACTGGCAGCCCAAAGAAGGCCAAATACATAATATGAAAATAACTATCTTTTAAAAGAACCTAGAAACCCACTCTTGTATCAAGATTTTCAATTCTTATTTATTACAACTTGCTAGATAGAAATATATCACCGTTACTTTATAATATTGCATAGAAACCTCGAAGTCTAGCATATACGTTAATAAACACATTCTCAGTCTCTGCCACACAGAGGCTACTACCTGAATAGACATGAAGGGAAAAGAGCCAGAGGGAGAATACGTTATATCCATTAAAAATGGGAACTGCATTACAGAGAAATTAGTTTTTCTGAAGTTCATGCTGGAAGCCTGTAGCAAAGGAAGAATTTGAACCTTCCCACACTGGCACCGAACTGGCCAACTCCCCAAATGCAGAAGCCACTTAACTGTCATATGAGAGAGAATGCGACTCACAAGATGACGTGTTTAATAAAACCTCACCTAAATTGCTAAATCAACCTTTACAATCCAGTCAAGGAACATGTAATAGAAAAAAGAGAGTTCTGACAGAGTGGGATTTTGGGGTGCATGCCTTGTAGGTACAGAGCTATCAGGTACCTCTACATACATAACATGTATATATGATATATGTATATATCATATATACAAGATATAACTGCAGTCAACAGCTCTGTATACAAGATTTTTTAACACATTATGGATAATTAACAAGTAGACCAAGTGTGATAACACAAAACTCTTCCCATTGTCATCTCGATAGAAATAATTTTACATGACTACTTCATCATGCAAGGTGTTTAGAAATGGCATAACTCAAAGCTAAAACACCAGTAGATAACTACTAGAGCATGTAAACTAGCTGATTTTGAGGAATCCTTGTACTTTGATGCTGCTTACTGCAAGGTCAGTAACTAATGGCCCCATTTCCACTGAACAAAAAAGATTTTTCACTGCCTTCAGTAGACTTCAATTCAGTATTAGAAAACTGTTTTTATTAACATGCAGTCCCAGTCAGTTGTACTTCCCATGAGGACAACTGAAATACAGATTTTTTTCTGTAAGATAAAAATCTGAAGAAAGGGGGGGTATGAAAAATGCTTAGTGTAATAGTAAATGACTGACTGCCATCTGCTCTGCCTTAAGCTGCTTCTTTTGGCAGATGAAATATCTCTAATTGTAGATTAAATGAAAGGGATTTGGTTTTGTTAACAGAAAAAGACTTTACAAAAATGAAAAAGTTTCTTCACGGTAAGTGGAACAATCAGTTCTATTTCTTAACTGTAATTCTAAAGACTTTTGACATACAGACACCTACAAAATTTTATGTTTTAATGAATTTCCTCAAGTGTAAATTTGTGTAAACCACATTTATACTGGAGTATAAATTAAAAGGGACAAATCTAAATTTTAGTTTTGCGAACCTTTTCTTCTCCCTCCCACTCCCTTATTTCTCCCACAAAATGTCAGGCTCACAGACCTGCTAATGCTGTATATAGAAATTTTTAAAGAAGCCTTAAGAAAAGATACTGTATTCTCCATCAGAATTCAAACAAATAATTCCTTTTTGGCAACAGGAACAGCGTTTACTGTACTGTGAAAACAACGTCATGCATTCTGTCTTAGAAGGTGTAATATCTGAAATCCACACTTGCAAATCTTCAGTGATTATAACTTAATATCACAGCATTCATGAAAGAGATTTCATATCAAGTGTTTCTTACCTTTACTTGGTGTTTTACTGCATTAGAATACAAAAGGTCGCAAGACATCAGGAAGACATAAGCTAATGTGCATTAAGCTTTTCTAAATCAGCATAAATGTCTTTTAGCAATGCCACAGATACAAAGCCAAAAAGAAATACCTCAAAAGAAGGAATGCTACGGTATACAAACCATGCCTATGACGGTGGTGTAAAGAAGAGATGAGTACTAGAAAAGAGAGTGTAAACAGCCTTCACCATCACACTTGTCACATTCATAAAAAATTATGAGAATCCTAAGATGCAACATATATTTCCAGTCATGAAGAGAAAATTATATCAGCTCAGTGAAGGAAAAATAATTAAACCCCAATAATGATGATCATAATAATAACAAATATAACATACATGATACAATGATATATGAAAAACATAATGATAATAACAATAACAAAATAATAATAGCAGCAGCAACACCAACAATAATTACAATAATAATAATTATTAGTATTGCTTATAATAATGGTAATTTATTGACCAAATCTTCGTACTGGAATACATCATCTTCAAAGTTTCTATTCACCACCGTTACCTTATTCTTTGTTTCTTTAAAAAAAAAAAAAAAAAAAAATCAGTCAGATTACTTGGGATTAATCTACTTTCTCAATATTTGCCTTTTCCAAAGAGTAAAAAATAAAAAACAACAATGAAAGGAAGATAGGAATTTTAGTACGCCTTAAATCAACAGGCTAAATCTTTCTTGGCAACAACAGCTGAATGATAAAGATTTGTGGATATTTATTATTTACTGCAGTTGCACCTGAGAGTCCTATTGATACAAAACCAATTGTGGTAGTCTATCAATGCACTAACAGAGGCAACTCCTATCTGAAAGACTGAAGATTCACATTGGTAGAGGAATAAAACAATATTAGAGAGAAGAGCCTAATGTTCTACAATATTACAATACTTGAGGCAAAGAAAACTTAACCCCAGCCACTTTATTTCAATGATTCATTCATTCTGATTCCAGTGGTGGAAGGGAAAGAAGATCACAAAAGAACATTATTAGTAGAAATATTACTGAAAATATGTTCAGGATTCAAAATAAAATAAGAAAACTATTGTTCAAATTCTACCCTTTATACCTACCATAACCTTACTGGTTAATTGTTATGCTTTTCCTAAATTAAAATCCTATTTCGAATTAAGAGCTATCAACTCAAAACTCTGCTCCAATTTTACCTGTTCCAAATAATGTAATGAAAGGTTGATATATTTGGCTTCTGTCAATAGGTGACCTCTAACTCCAGTCTTTGCAACACGCTCTGATCCAGCAAGGTCTACCAAGTGTAACTTGGAGCGTCTAATAGTTGCTGATCCAGGTTCCTTGCTGGAGATGTGAATAGTGAAAATGCAGTGAGATCGGGATGAGGCTTGATTCATTGGAGTCTACAATGAAAAGAAAGGAACAGCCCTTAATGTTTATGTAATAAATAATTTTAGCTTTGTATAGCTCAATAATCTGGCAACTGAAATCACCTATACAATTTTTTAGCTATTGTATCTATAATAAATATGCAAGAACCCAAAAGGGTTTACCTGGCACTCAAAACTGGCCAAACACTTGGATAACTTTGATATGGACAAATGTTACTGCAAGAAACCAAGCAACTATCCTTGTTCCAAGATACTCTAACAAGCACTAAATCCAGAAAGTACAGATCTTAACAGAAAGGCTTGCGTAACAGCAAGCTGAACAATCCTTTACTGGGAATAATATTAACATGTATACCTCCTGGTTGAACTGTCTCCCCTTTAATTTCCCAATATTTTTTTCCCAACCTTAATAGTGACAGCACAACTTTTCCTGGGAACTAATCCAGCTCAATGAAAAAAAAAAAAAAAAAAAAAAAAAGAGAGAGAGAGAAAAGAAAAAAAAAAAAGATGTCTGCAAACCATAGATATTTAACCTGGATCAATTTTCCAATTCAGTCTGTAGGAAGCAGCTCTGCTTGATAATTGAAAATGGCAGCATACAGAGCGTGAACAAATACGTGGTGTGCAGCAAGCACAAATGTTTGCAGTTGGTGAAAACTCTGTAACGAAATGACAGCCTTAGCACTATTTTATTTTGGGCTGCTTTACCTAATAAATCCAAGCTCAGAGGGAGAGGGAGAAGAGCTTTGATCATAAGTTTATACAGATGAAAACGTTTTAAATAATATAGGCAAGCCACTGACTCTGCTTAACTGCCTTGTTTCTGAGGATCATTTCAGAATCCTGTGAAATGAGCATCAGAGTGCAGTTACGTGCTACGCTGAACAAAGAGAGACAGTGAGTTGTAGCATGGAAATTAAAATAACCAGGCTCAGGGAAAAGTGTCAAGCAAGAAAATAGTCCCAAACATACTTAAAATGCAGTTATACTAAGGAAATGTTATACGCTGTTAAAATGTACTTTTTTCAGCAATTCTGATTCCATGAATAATCAGAGCCAGCTTCACTTATTTTACTAGAAGAGCCATAATTTTACTAGTTGCAGTTCTGTGCAGTAGGACTAGATATTTTATTTTTCCAGATCAAAATCCACAACAAGATTAATATTTCAGGTCATTCCCCTTAGCAGGATTGATATTCAAGGACATTTTGCTCTACAGTCATAGCATCAGTTGTACTGCAGAGAAGTCTAAGCCAGATCAAATATCAATACAGGTCTAGCTATGGAAGCACGAAGTAAAGGTTGCCATGAAAGAAGAAAAAAAGCCATCATTCTTCAGAAAAAGCATTCTTAAGCAAACTTAAGTTTCACTATGCAGCAAACACTCATGTATTTCAAAATGTGCTTTTAGTCACACCCACTTAACCCCAACAGAGGCAAAAAAAAAAAAAAAAAAAAGTATTAAAGAAAATTATGTCAGGATTTTGAGCTCCAAAATCTCAGGGCAACATTTGGCCTATTAGGTCTTTATTGGCTATAGCAATACAATAGCCACAACTTGTTTTGCATGCCCTAAGCATATATTGCTGGACTGGTCCATTGCTTTTCTCCCCACAAGTTCTTAATGAGTGAAGCTGATCTGGAAGTTATTGGCTAGTATTCCAAACTACTATTTTTAGACCTTCTTCAGAGTAGAACCATGCTTTACTTAATAAACTGATATTCCTTTTTACGACATGATTCTATCTCCACTTTGAAGCTCTGGTAAATAGCTCAATAAGAACTCTTGCAGGAATTGTAAAGTAATAAAAATTTAAACTGTTAAATGGGATGTGATCATGAAATGTTAATTGCAATCATTATCCCACACACTTTGCTACTTTTACCACAGTAGATGCAAACCACACAGCAAGAGAAATAACAACTTGCCAGCATCTTCAGGCCCAAAATAAGCCTGTTGGTTTGTTTGATGTTTGCTGTCTTACATAGGCAACGTCTGAGTACCACCATTCAGCTGTACAGAAAATTTGAAAATTGAAAACAAGCAAATAATATTTTCTGGATGGTATCTCAGACCCTACTATAAGGTTTCTCTAGTGGCTTTCAGAGTGCATTTTGGCATTGTTAGCAGTATTCAAAACATATGTATATGAAATCATCCTCACACTAATTGGATGTGATGAAGGGGGGGGGGGGGAAGAAAGAGGGGAGTGTCCTGGCTCTCAGCAGATGGTTGCTATTGTGAAAGTTATATACAGAATAAATGATGAGCTGCAGTTACTTACAAAGAAATATTTTTTCCAGGAATTCTGTGACACCATAAACCACATAAGACGACTTCAAATGCTTTGTGATACCACGTGAACACTACAAAGGAATTAATGCCAAATCATCTGTCGCTGCCCATTTGTGGCACGGTAAAAGAGGAATTCAGTAACATTTCTTTCAAGATCATGACCTGGTAAAGCATCAGTGTTTTGTTTGATCTTAGAAAATATGTAAAGAGGTATTTCAAACCTTACAACCCAGACTCCCTTTTCTTCAGGACCAGAACATACCTGTGTTTGCTGAAATTAAAAAGAAAAACATACAGAAGCTTTGTGACTTAAACCATTATACCTACTCACACAACAGTTGCAAGAAGGTGATTTCTACTTAAATGAGAATCTGCAGCACAGCTATTTCACAAGAAACGTCCAAGTTGGATGTTTCTGTCTAGGAATACAAGGTCATGAAAGGTCAAAAAACTTGCTGGAGACTAAGTTATCCATCTTAATACAATTATCTACCTTAAACCAAGAAAATATTGCAAGAGTTCCTCCCTGTACAAAAACATATAGGTTTCTCTAATCCTTTATTTTTTTCAGCTGCTATTATAAACATAGTTTTTGCTAAGAAGAATAGCCAGAAATAGGATGCTACTGGTCTAAATTGGGTTCTTAATAATTGAGGACCTATGAAGGAAAAGTTTCTCAAATAGGAGAAAAACATATGAAAAGCTGTTTGAAAATCACCATGAGACTAACAGAAGCTGCTGTTGATTACAGCTGCCAAATACACTCTGAGACAGAAAATACAGAAAAGACTTCAGGACAGCTGGGACAAAAAGATTTCACAGATGATAAATGCAGCCATTCAGCCCATATTGCAAACCATCTCCACTTGACAGTTTATAGAGTTCTAGTAGAACCTTTTACTCTTTGAATCAAAATATTTAGACATCAGGAGAACACGATACTCCTGTGTGAGTGAATTCATAACTAACCAAGGCACAAATGAAGAAACACTGACTCTGAATGCTTCCCCCTGCCTTTTTTTCCAGAGAATGTCTCAGTGAAAAATGTACAAAAGTTTCGTTTTAAGGAGGGTTTCTTTTTCCTCCTTCTCCCCCCCAGACTTTTGAGATTTTTAAAGAAGGGCAGGGTAAAAGAGAAAAGCAGGGATAGCATCCAAAGCTGATACCAAATTTATTTTCTCCAGTCTCAAGCCACAATCAGATTGATACCTGTAGGAAGAAGTTCTGAAAGCTTCAGTCATTTCACAGTTTAGATGGTAAGAAAAGAGCCATTATATCCTACAAGAATGATAATAAAGCAATATAACACAGTTTCTTTCTCTGGCTGAAACTCATGTGTAGAACATTCTGATGTTTTCACATCATTAATTTATAGCAGAGAATGTCATAAGTCTCTGCAAGTCTAAAGGAGCAGAGACTCTGTTGAAAACAGTAGCTACATCTGTGTAATGATTATAAACCCCACCAGATCCAACAGAACCATTGTATTTAGAAGGCCACGCAAGCTGAAAACCAGGAAGATCCTGCCTTTATATCTGGTAGACCTTCATACATTTTTAGTTTCTTTTCTGATTAATGAGGTACAAGTGAAGGGGTTTTTCAGGTGTACTTAAGTCCACTTGACAGTTGAAATTAAAACCCTATTGATGTAAAAATGGAAAGTATCAGAATAAGTACAATCTGACACTTCCCTAATTTTGAAAAGCACTACCTTAGTACCTTTAGTACCTTTCAGTTTTCACTACCACTGCAGTTTCACAGTTAGAACATGGCTAACTGAGGTAACTTTAAGCAATTAATATTCCCTGGTGAGGATATTATTAAACTTTACGTTATACACTGCCTTTTATTCATACAAATTCCAAAGCACTCTAAGGACTATCTGAAGTAGTACATATGTCCAGTGATTGTTTTACCACACATAGAAATGAAAGCACCTGTGCTAAAATGATGCTGCTATTTGGTGCTGTCATGGGTTCAGCAGTAGCAGTCATTTTTCTCCTTCTCGGTAGCTGGTGCAGTGCTGTGTTTTTGACTTGTGGC
>JANRGW010018427.1:0-10062 GCA_024733675.1 Psilopsiagon aymara | reverse complement strand
TGGGGGGGGGGGGGGGGGGGGGGAGTGTTTCTGATAGATAATTTGTTGCTACAGATATGCCACAGTTTGTCTGGATTACAAAAGGAAAGATGCCCACTTAAGGAGTTGATCCCTAGGGAAAACTCCCTATCAGATATAATTACATTTAATGATGGGGCAATCCTCAAATTGAAGCTATATATATCCATTATGTGACTGAAATTACCAAAGCTTGCCTATTATCTTAGTAACACACAGGATAATAAATGGGCTACTACAAACCGGAGCATTATCCTTGATATTAACTGCCACCAAGGGTTCTGGCTGAAGTAATAAACCGCAGAGACATTATTGTTAGCTTTGTCACTTCTGTATATCATGTGCTTTATGGAGACAAGCAAGATGAAGTAAAGAAATATAACATCACCTTTTTATTTCTGCATGTTAGTGCGGCAACCACTGGTTCAGCTCCCAAAATGACTGGTACTGGCTTTATGTGAAAAAGGATCTGATTCTGATAGAAAGCCTTTCCCTTCAGTCTATGAGACACATTCTGCTTTCTCTAGTCTGGAGGATTTTCATTCCCAGGTAGATGGAGAGGAAGATAGGGGAAATGATGCCACACTTCACACATACTGTTCAGTGAATGTCTCTCTTCTTAAAAGCGAAATAAACTTGCTATGCCTCATTAAAACCTGCCTCTCAAGCACAGAATACACTAACTCTTCTTTTAGTGATGTATTCAGGGAACTGACACAAGCCCTGATGTTTCCAGTGACCCAAGGAGGACTGGGGAAGCAGGCTGAGAGGACTGCCTGAGGATCCAGTCCCTTGAACCTACCCAGCCACAAACTGATGGGCCTGGAGGCTCCCAGCCGTTCTCTGCCTGTGTAGGACATGGCTCTTCACATCCCAAATGCAATCTATTAAAAGCTGTGTCAAGTTAACTGTGTCTTGAAATGTACTCGCTCCCTTGCTGACATTCACAATAAATGTAGCTTAGCTGTGCCTCAGTAACACGGCAAACATCAAATTCCCCCCTCCAGCAGCCAGCCTATTTGCAAAGAACAGGGGGAGAGGGTAGGGAACACCCGATAATGAAATTCTCTATATCCTTTGTGCTACAAATAATCAATAAGCTATCAGACACCAGAGAAGATTGAATTCAGAGCATTTATTATACCGACACTCTACAAGACATAAAGCACAATGCCAAACAAGTGAGTGTTCAAGGTTAATGAGCACTGGGGAGGTGTTTGGGCTGGGCTCACTTAGGAAACACAAGAATCAAAGGAACCAAAACATCACAAGCTGCATTCAAACCAGGCCTTTTTAGGAGAAATTCATGCATTTGGCAATAACTTCCCAGATATTGGAATAGATTTTCCTTACCTCTCTCAAATGCATTTTTTATGTCATTCACTTCAACTTGTGACCCAGACACTCGGAATATTCCTTCATGCTGCAAACCTATAAGACAAGATGTTGATAACGGTAAAGATAAGATAAGCTGACACCTTCATCAGCTATTAGCCTAGATGAGAAAGGAAACGAAGCAACACAGGCAAAAATCCCAGCGTATTTTCCTTGTATGTCGGGGCACGTTCAGAACATGTAAAACCAGAACTCAGCACATGGAGAAAAAATATTAACCCTTGTTTGAAACCTGACAGAGGAACCGGGTTCCAACAGCCACGTGTGTTATCTTCTGCCCTGAAGGATCCCCAAAGGGTTTTACAACCCAGAGAAAGTCATAAACTAACAGTACAACAGGCAGAGGTAAACCAGGGCCAACTACACAAGGAAGCACCTTATTTTGCAAAGGCCCAGAGCAAATTAGCCAGCTGAAACAGAAGCATTTAATTACCGTAGCCTGACCTCCTATCTAGGCTTTGAGGGGAGTCTTTAAGCCACTCCTGCTAAAAAACAAGCACCAGCAACACCATAAACCCCAGTTCTAAAGGAGGCAGCTGTGACACGCTGCTCTGAACAGTGAAAAGAAACAATCCCAAGTGCAGGGAAGCAAGAAGGAAAATGACATTCATCCCACACCTACACAGCGAAACACTGCGAAATGTCAGTCAGGCAACCTCCAACAACCTTCCTCCCTGCAGTGCGCATGCATCAGGCAGCTCTGGCACTGCTGCTGCCTAACATGGGCTTCTGGTATAAAAATCACATTCCTTCTAACTCCAAACTGCACCTTTGTGCCATGATCTGACATTCAGCAGAGGAATCAGACAGATTTTCCCCCAGACTCAACTAAATTAACCCAGGAATAAGAGTCTAAACCTCTTCATGTGCAGATGATGCCCTCAGTGACCTGGTTTAGTGGTGGCCTTGGCAGTCCTGGGGTAAAGGTTGGCCTTAATGATCTGAAAGGTCTTTTCCAACCTAGACGATTCTGTGTCCCATTTGTCATGCCCAGCTCTCATTGCAATGTGGTTTCAATGATTTTTCCAGCTAATGTCCAAGTATGGCCTTAATGAAGGATTAAAGTAAAGATGATGAGACTGGGACTCGAGATTAGAGTTCCTAATCTGGTAATTAAACAAGGAAAATGAAATAGGACCCACTACCTGACTCCGTTGTGCTTAATGAAGATAAATTCCATCTCTTTCTACATATGTTAACTCACAGCTGATTTCCATGCTCCTAACAAATGACACCGATTAAAAATGAAAGCAACTTACAGTAAACATATAAAATCGTTATGCATCCACGGCTGTGAAGTTACCCTTGGAAACAGGTATCAACCATCTCACTGTGGCAATGAGCAAGCAATTAATTCACTACTTAACCTCCTACAGTGTGCTCCTCCTCCGCTAGGAAAAGCATTGACTGTGGGTGCTGAAGGCCACACTTCAGGGCTCAAAGCAAGGTGAGTGGTGGTGAGGCATGAGTGGTATCTAAGAATGGGAACTTTATTTTACAAAAAACAAAGGGATATTGTTGGAAGAACAACATTTGCAAGGATCCCCTTTGTCCATGAACTCACCATGTCTGCTAATGAACCGTATGCAGCTCTCCACGACCAGGGGAATGGCTTGTGAGGAATCCTGGAGAGAGGGATTTAAACAAGAGCGGTCAGAATGCAGTGATGGCAAAAGCGGAGAAAAGAAGAAGAATGGAAAGCAAAATTATCCTCTCATTTGCCACCTTCTGCTTCCATGCAGTTCCAGATGTGGTTAGTGAATAGCCCAGCAGTAACTGCAGTCACAACCCATTCACTAAGGTCCTTGCTCACAGCAAACAGCCATCAGCTCAAGGCCCCAGTGCAGTAACATCTTCTAGATGGCCAGTTTCCAGCTTATACAGCATTCAGGATGGAAATGAGCCTTTACTCTTTGCTGGTCTCTGCTTCACAGGTTACTTTCCAGACAACTGAATTTCTGCAGTGGCTGCAGTTTTTCCACCCATTTTGGGGAACAGCAACTGAGCAACCAAAGTGCTACAGTTTGCTTAAGGTCAGATGCCAGTGAGTAAAATTACCATGTCATTAACACTTCAAGTTTCTGCTTATGTAGAAGGAACTCGCAGAGAATCACATATTCTGGGTCCCCAGCAGAGATTAAACCTCTTCAAGCTGTTCTAAATGTTAGGTGCCAATCCCAAAAGCCCATTAAACCCCATTAAGTTACTGTGAGCTGTGGGTTCAGCGTTTGCAAACGCATCACTTTTTAATTCAGGTTTCCAAATCAGAGGCAGAATATGCTTCTGAGACACCTCAAAAGCTGCCTGTGAAAACGGCAATCACAGCACACACAAGATTCATTTTCAGCATAGGTAAGGACCATTTTAGAGCAATCAGGGACAACAATTAAGCTCAATAAATGAGAAAGGTCTGACTCTGCACATCACAACTACAACTTGCTCTCTTACTTCATTTCCAGCGTACAAAGAGCCTAAAAACTACAAAGCAGCCCCCCCCCCCGACAGACTGTATGAAATAAAATTCCAAGCCAAATTTTATCTTCACGGTATTAACAAGAAATACTTTGAGTTTTCCCCCCTATCTCAAAGAAGCACATTTAAGTTCATCAGGTACTAAAGAGTAACAGATTATCCACCGCAGCCAGGGAAACAAAGCATCCCTGCTGGAAGTCTTTCTTACTAGAAGGGGGAATGGCTTTAATCTGCCAGAGGGGAGATGGAGATGAGCTCTGAAGCAGAAGCTCTTCCCTGTGAGGGTGCTGAGGCACTGGCACAGGGTGCCCAGAGGAGCTGTGGCTGCCCCATCCCTGCAGTGTTCAAGGCCAGGTTGGACACAGGGGCTTGGAGCAACTGCTCTATGGAAGGTGTCCCTGTCTGTGGCAGGGGTTGGAACTGGAGAAGCTTTAAGGTCCCTTCCAACCCAAACCATTCCCTGAGTCTATGACTCATGTAAGAGAGGGAGGAAGGACAAAAAGCACTTGCTTTCCCTCTATCCTCCCCTACACACACATCCCTATTTTTGTTGCTTAAGGAAACGTTTGTTACCTGCTTCCTTACGGTGGAGCTGCGCCTGCCACTGGGGAGAGCGGAACCACCCATGGGTGCAGGAGGGGAAAAAGAGAAGAGAAAAGTCAAGACAATCATCCGCCATCCGCATCCGTCCGGTCGGAATTCCAAACCACACGCATTTTGGAGGAGGGAAGGAGCCAGGCAGACAAGTCAATCACAGGGACTGCATCTCATTCAACTCACGGAACTTCAGACAGATTTTAAGTGACTTTCTATTACTAAACACCTGGAATAGACACCAGGGAGCCCACTGCTTCAACAAAAGATTACCCTTGACAGTCTTAATTCCAACCACGTGGAAATCTGTCCTATAGGGCTCCTGGTTGAAGATGAAGTTTGTTATCAATTGCTCAGCGCTGTGCTCCAAAAGAGCTGCTCCATGGAGGGGAGTAGCAGGTGGGAGCAGGCTGGCTCCTACAGTGCTGCTAACAGCTTCCACCGGGAAACCCGCAAGCACAGCACACACCAACCAGGCTAAGCCATCATGGTCTCATTTATTTTTTGTGGGTAGACATTAATTGTAGAAAGAAGGGAAAATAAGGCTTGCTTGGCCGGGATTCTTCCCTCCAAATTGATTACTGGGGTTGAAAATTCCTATAGTAGCTTGTAAAACTGAAGCATGAGGGATAATAGGAGAGAGGCCCTATTGTAGCACTGAAGCCAATTCCCTGCCTGGTAGATGGCTGCTGAATTCTAAATCAGGTGATGAGAAGTGTGATTTTTTCAAAGGCTGTCCAATGTATTAATACAGAGGAAATTCCTTTTATCCCAATCAAAACCTGAATGAAGAGAAAGAAATGCGATTCCATGGGCTGTCACTGACAATAAGGTCTCTTTTAAGCTATTAGCAGTAATGATTCTTTGCTATTTAAATGTGTTTCATGATGAATAATATTTTATTATTACAGATGTCAGGCTCTAATTAGGACCTGTCAGCTCTGCTTTGCTGGAAGGAATGTGAAAAGTAGTAATGACTCCAGATCGGTAGCAATCACCTTCCTTTTGTTACCAAGGCAGGATGATGCACAGCCCCTGCTCCAGCCCCTCGTGCCCAGTGGAGCTCCTGGAATCCATCGATTTGGAGATGGGGATTTGATGTGTTTTAGCAAAAGCCCATCAGGAGAAGCTTAGTTACAGTTCTGTGATCAGAGCTAATTATAAACGAAAAGTTGATTCTCCACAACCTCTACAGGGCCACACTCCAGAGAGTGCCAACAGATGAAGTGTTTTCTGATTTGCTTAGGGATGTGGATCTGCTCAAGCCAGTCCAGATGAGGCCATGGAGATGGCAGCCCAGGACCCAACAAGCAAGGGGAGGTGCTTAAGCAGGTTCTGCACCAAAAGAAACACACCTTACTCACCCAACCAGAACTTACTAAACAGATACATAAGCTGCAGCACTACCTTGCACTGATGTAGCTAATTGCAATGGTATTCAAAGTCGTAGGAGCTAGTAGGGACTTGCTTATATATTAGCTAAGTAAGCATTTTTAACCAACAGATACAGATCCTGGGCTGGTAATAGATCTAGCATGGCAGCTTGGCCTTAGAACATGACCCACTGAGCCACACCTACCTGGCAAGGGAGCAGTCGGTCCGTTGACCTGGAAAGAAGACAAAGAAATACAGCGTTAGGCATGGAAAAAAATACTTCCAACAGCTTTGTAAAGCCAGGTTTGGAAGGAGATGGAGGAGAAAAGCCACTGGAAAGGGAGGAGGCATCTCTGGGGAGCTGGGCAGGGGCTGCTCCCCACAGGAGCACTGCTGGGGAGAGCACAGAAGCCCATCCCCATGCTAAGGGCTCCGGTTAACGCAGCAGCGTTTTAATGACAGCACAAGGAAAGAGACCCAGAAAACTTGTGCTATCGGGAATCGTCCAGGCAAGGCCTTCTGCTGGTGCAGAGCATCATCAGTGAAGCCACACTGATTTACAACAGCTTAAAAATCCCCCTTCCCTACGGCTGCCTTCCTACTCCTGGGGAGCTGGAAGGATGAACGAGGGAAACATCGAATTGCTGCTGGCTGACAATTAGCTGCACACATCTTGATGGCCACTTTCCTCTCCCCACACAGAGCCAAAACAGTGCATAATTGACAGGAAAATGTCATTCCGAAGCAGAATTTACAGCCACCTGTCCCATTCCCATCATAGAATATTCATATATATATATGACATGGCTGTGGCAACAGCAAGGGGCTCCTACAGAAGGGTGACAAATGTGTACAGTAGGCAGGGATTACTTGTCGATAATTACTTGTCGATAGGAAGACTTGCTGCTATTTTTAGTACTGGAACTTGTCATCTTTAGACTAAGGTAATTTGCAAGAGGACTAATAAATGTCACCTGAGGATGGGCCAAAGAAGAAGAATAATTCGAAGAAACCCATGCATTTTGCAGTGACTGAGGAGATGCAGCTCATTTTTCACTAAAGGTTCTAATCCTGCCCCAGGGACTTGTGAAAGGAATTTTATTTGTCCATTTCCCAATTAAGGGACATTTTATGGATAAGCCTAGGCACGGTCCCCAGTTTGTACCATCAACCTGCAAACACGGGCTTGGAGCTGTAATGTACCTGCCTTTGATCTCACAGATGACAAAGTGAGCTCTCCCTGACGCACACTGGGTCCCTTCACAGAGGGACTGAGGAAGCTCTGATCTGCAAAGCAGCCACGTGAAAACAGAAGCAGCCTTTAAATCTGCATAGCAATACAGGAATCACATTTAATTTCCTCTTCTCTTCCCCCACCACAGCTTGAGATGGGTTCAAAGGGCAGGCAGGTTAAGAGGAAACAGGGCTCGGTATGCAGAGGTCAGCTATGATCCAGGAATGTGATTAGTCACAGGGCAGCCCGGGTGTCACTTGGAGATATTTAGAAGCAAAAGCAAAATACCCTAAGGACACAGATCTTTGGCTTCAACCACCCTTTCTACAGCTGAAGAGACGAGCAACTTTAAACAATAAAGCTCAGAACGATGCCAGCATCCTTCCCTTACCGTGTGGTTTTGGTCTGATAAACATGAAACTTTTAATTAGTGCAGCAATAAGTATTGCAGGTTTTATAGTGCATTTTTAAAGGGAAAGCAAAGCTCTTCAAAGGCCACATGCTGTTAAAGTTTTCATTCAGAAGATTTGCACACTGTAAACCTTGGGGAGTCCAGTTAAGTTCCAGATCAAAACACGAGCCCTGCTCCAGCACATCAACCCAGGAATGAGTTGAGCCCTCCTTTGACCTGACATTTAGACTGTTAAAACCTTCTTCTCTGCAAACAGGAGGCAGGCAGGTTTCTATGGAAACTTGGATGCACAATTTAAATGTGTTTGGCCAACAGGGTTTGCCCGTACCATAACGGGTAAGAAATCTTCCTTTGTTCTGAGGCTAACAGCAAATGCATAGTCAGTTCTGGCTGCTGCCCCTTGACTAAAGGCCTCTGGATAGGCAACATGCTTGACATGCTCTGAAATGTGTTTGATTCTTCTAATAAAAGCCTGGGCTCACACGCACCGATTTGGTCTGGACTGAAGCAACAGAGGTGAGAAGCAGCTGAACTACCACGTAAATAGAACTTCTGCTCGACCAGCAGTAAACTGTAAAGGTCAAGGTTTACCCTGTACAGAGCATGAAGTGAGAAGCAGAACACACACGTGTACAGGGAGAGGACAAGATGAACGGGGTGTGTGTGAGTGTGTGTGTGCGCTTCATTTTATCCATTAGTGATTCATTAAGCATTTTCTGTGCGCCATTAAGCAAACAGCCACGGAGGTCATTTGGCTTCTCCAGCATGCAGAGCAGAAACCATGAGTATGGCCACTTGGAATCAGACATCCAAGCCCACTGCACTCAGCTGACTAACTGGGTGAGTGCAATAGCCTGGCTATCAGCAGTGATGAGCAGCCCCAGACTCACTCTCTCCCAGGGTCTTCTGAAGAAGGTCATGTTTGGCTTGGAGCTTTGTTATCAGGTTCCTGCCCTCCAGATACTCCTTCATTTTCTGTGGAAGTGGAAAAAGAAAACAAGATTATGAGTGGAAAATTAATTTGGCTGCATTTTAAGTTACCGGATCCTGAACATGATGCTGAAGAGAGAACGAAGAGCTCATAGCTGTAAAGTGGAGATCTCAGTGGCCTAACAGGGACTGAAGCGATAGGCTATGGGGATGGGTTCAAGGAGGGGAGATTTATGTTAGATATAAGGAAGCTCTTCCCTGTGAGGGTGCTGAGGCGCTGGCACAGGGTGCCCAGAGAAGCTGTGGCTGCCCCATCCCTGCAATGTTCGAGGCCAGGTTGGATGGGGCTTTGAGCACCCTGCTCCATGGAAGGTGTCCCTGCCCGTGGCAGGGATTGGAGCTGCATGAGCTTGAAGGTCCCTTCCATCCCAAACCAGGCTGGGATTCTACGATCCTATGAATAACAGTGACATTTAGAGTGCAGAGGATGAACCAAGTCCTGGGTTCTCCAGCGAACCTGGAGATCAGTCCATCCAGAGCTGCAGTGCAATTTCTATTGTTTCACTGTGGAATCAGCTGAATGTTTGGCATCTTTTCAAGCCATCCGAGACGCTGTCATGCCTCTCCCCTGCAGACAGTGAGGAATGGAAATGCGCTTCCCTCGCGCGTCACGGGCAGTGAATGAACAATCTGTTGTAACAAACTAAAAGGCTGCTACTGTGCCGCTTCTCTCACTTAACCTCCCTCACCCCACTTTACTTGTCAAACAGTGCGCCTGCCTCCACGCTGGATGATACCCAGGGTTGCAGGGGGGGCACGGGACAAAACAAATACAGACATTATTGAAGTTCAGATTTGTTCTCTGGGTGCAACATTACACAACCATGCAGTCATTTCCCCCCCCCCCCCTTCTTTCTGCTTTTTCACAGCTCTGCAATTGCTTGGGGTTCTTCTTTTTTACAGCTCTTTCATCTCTTGTTTTGCAGTTCAGAACAGCACTATTTATCTCCAGGGTGCTGCAGTGCATAAAACACTGCTGTACAGTAGCTGTCCACATTATAATTAGGACACGTTTACATACATAGACCAGAACTCTTCAAATAGCTCCTGATTCTAAAGAATGGCCTGTGCTATTTGAAACATTCAGCTAGCAAAACGAACACAAAGGATTCCCATTTAACAGTGAAATGTCCCAGTTCTTGTCTTCATCTTTGCCCAAATCCATCCATTTCCTTTGGGTTCTGGTCCAGTATAGCCAAATTAGACTGAGGTGAAGAACAGTATTTTAGCAGTGAGAGTGCCTGGACCCTGCTTGTCCTGTGCAGGTCATAACAACAGCAGCCTCCAAGCAAGATGTGAAGAAGCGTGATGAAATATAAACATACACAGAGTGCTAAGGCTGTTCAGCCTCGAGAGGAAAAGGCACCAGGGAGACCTTAGAGGAGCCTCAGTGCCTGAAGGGGCTACGAGAAACCTGGAGAGGGGCTTTGGACAAGGACCAGGAGGGACAGAACAAGGGGAATAAATGGCTTTAACTGCCAGAGGGGAGACTGAGATGAGCAGAAGCTCTTCCCTGTGAGGGTGCTGAGCGCTGGCACAGGGTGCCCAGAGAAGCTGTGGCTGCCCCATCCCT
>JANRGW010018425.1:0-24164 GCA_024733675.1 Psilopsiagon aymara | reverse complement strand
CAGGAGCAGAGGGAAGAAAAAGGGGGAAGTGAGTGAACAAACTGTGTGGCTGATTTATGGCCTAAACCACGACAGTACCTAATCTTGAAAGCACTTATCATGACTCTTATTTATTTTAAAAATATTTTGGCTTTGGCATGACCATTGGACTTAGGTTGTTTACATGAGACAAGCATATCTTGACTGCATGGGACGCAATAATTCTGCCTCCATTATAAGCCAGTGGGTCATAAATGTGCCAGTGAATTCATTCCTAGAAAATGCAAAGTACTCATAGAAAAAAGCGTGCACTGAAGTCCTTCCACATGAGAATCGTTTTATTTGCAAAAAACCCAACAAAACCAAAACCAAACATACTAGATTTTTAAACAAAACAAAACAAGACAAAGAAGCAAACAAGAAACCCAACCCAAAAACATTTTAACTGAAAAAGAGATTGTCATAGCTCCATCATGCACTGATGCCCTGAAAACTATTAAAAATAGCAATGTCACAAAATGAAGCTGAGCCCGAGGAGATAAATGCTAGGATGTAGGCGACTATGGAACAAAAATTAACAAATTGGGAGGGAGTGTCCATCATCAAATGTGGATGTTTCTAAGCCTTTTTGAAAGGCCATAACATATTACAGGGAAGTTTACAGTGTTAAGTCTCTGTCGTTTTGTACAGATCTTTGGATGTACATTGTTCAATAAAATCGAAATATGTAAGGCAGAAATTGCTCTAGGAAGTTCTTTCAAAATAAATCAGTTTCAGGTTTAGTTTTTTGTGTGAGGATTTTGGTGTTATTTGCAGGAACTGCATATTTCTACACTCAGTTTAATTTGCTTCACAAGTCAAAACCTGAATATAAATAAATAAATATTATAATATATAATATAATATATATAATATAAATAAATTCTTTATCACTTTGGTGTTTAGGTTTTAGGAGGAGGAAGTTGTTTTGAATGAAATGAGGCCCTATCAAAATTTTCTTTAATGAAGTTGACTCGGCACTTGTAATGTCATTGTACTCTGTACTGGATGCTAGTTTTGATTTTTTTCCATAGTAGTTTGAATCTTTTGAAGCGCCATTGCTTAATTTACTTTCTTTTCATTTTCTTTTGATATTAGAAGATGTGCTCACACATTCCATGTAACATTGACCTCTTCTCCAAGTCCCCTGTCCAGCAAATCCAGTTTACCTTGAAATGTAGTCTTTGGATGAGACACTTGTTCAGCATTAAAAAAAATATAAAATCTGAAATTGAATCTGAGAAAAACATTCCAGATTTAAAACATGGGCTTTCTAACAGTCCATAAAAAATTGGTATAAATGTGATGTAATGGGAAATAAAGTCCTCTACTTTCAAAAGGAATTGATGATCCTAATTCAGGGAGTAAGGGCACAAGTATTATCATAGCGTGCCTCAAATGGTTTGTCGTAAAGATAACACGGCATCTACTTACATGACAAATGTGTTTTATTTCTTACAATCTACTTGAATTAGATTTTTCTGTCTCTGCTCCCTAGATCATTAAGTCTTCATTTTTTTAGCTGGTATAGTCTGTTAATATGCATCTGTAATTAAGTTAATTTTGTATTATGAGTACTTAATTGTTTAGATCTGCTTCTTTGCTTTTAAGCCAATAGAGACCTAACAAAGGAGACAGGCAGACTTCCCAAACCTGTGTAAGGTGGCACTGAGTCTACTTTGTATTTTGAAGTCTATTTTTTCAGTGTAGGATATGTCAGTCACTGCGCTGTTCTCTGCCAGTGGTGAAAGCTCTTCAGGCTATTTTCAAGATTCTTGAATTGATTACTCGTAAAAGCTTCCACAAGAATTCATACTCTTGATTTTTTAAACTGTGATATCTGTTTAAAGCTGTTTGAATAGCTATGCTCAAAAATCTTAGCAAGCAGAGACAAACCCTTAATCACTTGACATCTTATGATTTCTCAGTGCTCTGATACTTCTTAACAATACTACGTAAATGGCAAAATTCATTGGGAAAGTATCTTGTTTAGGAACTTCCTGCCTATCTCTCTCTAATTTTAGGGAAGATAAAATGTATATGATATCTGACACAAAATGTCAGATAACCCAAATCGTATTAATGCAGAAATGCACACTGGCCATTCTCTAGGTGAGGGTCTCTACCCCCTCTATAGTTTGCTAGGATTTCCTATTCTACCCTGATCCACATGATAGCATTTGTGAAAATAGATATGGCAATGCTGTGTTGGAGTAGTGGTACTTGGATCTTTTTCCTATGTCTGCTTTCACACCTGGTAGTTAGGGACAATTCCTTTCAAATTTCCTTTTTGTTGAAAGAATGCGTACACAATTCATCTATGTGCACATTATAAACATATGCATGGATAAAGCTTCTTTTTACTCTTGCTCCATCCCATTAAAACCTGACGTAACACATTGAAGCCATATAACCTAGAGAACTTGTAATGACAAACACCGGATTTGTTGAACTCCTTTTTTTTTATAGATGTAGCCTGAGTTTGGCAACATAAATTATTGTCCCTATCCAGTATAACTCAGCTGGCTCTGACCATTCTCTTCAGTTGAATTCTTTGAAGGCTCAAACTGTGTATGAATATAATCTCTTTGTAATTATGCACTTATTTGCCTGAGTAGAAAATAGCAGTGAAAATGGAAACTGAATATCTTTAAGTGAAAACTTTGAACCTTTAGTCTTCAAGCTAGCAGATATTTAATAGATAAAGAGAGTTCAGGTTAAAGGATAACACAGAGCTGAAACTATGTGATTCAAACTAAAATTCTCTGTGACTGGTACAGATATTCCCATTATATCTTATTGCCAGATAATAGAGTGCCTTTCAAAACTGGGTAACTTAGATCCTAGACCTCATAAAATTTGACATCTTTGTATTTATGCATTGAGTGTTAACCAGAGATCTGACGTTCTCTGAAGACAATAGAGGACTTAGCACTGCTTCTAGTAAGCTACCTAGCAGACTCCAGAAACTTGCAGTATTTGAGTAATATATTTCTCTGGATAAACCTGGAGACCAGAAGGTTAAAAGAGAAGGAGCAATTGCATTCCTTGACATTAGGTTGTCAGTAGTCTCATAAAATTTAGCCTTCAGCAGACAAAGGACAGAGCTGAGCTGGAGATTTGGAATCATTTAGGATGGAAAAGACTTTTAAGATCATCAAGTTCAGCTGTAAACCTATCACTGCCAAGTCTGCCACTAAACCATGTCCCTGAGCTACCCATGTGCATGTTTTAAACACCTCCAGGGGTGGGTACTCCACCACTTCCCTGGGCAGCCTGTTCCAGTGCTTGACAACCCCTTTGGTGAAGAAAATTTTCCTAATATCCAGGAGGATAATATGTGGGAAAAGGTGTCAAAGGCTGTAGTAGAATCCAGGTAAAAAACATGCACAGCCTTTCCCTCATCCACTTAGTGGGTCACCCTATCATATAACTTAATACAGCAACTCTTTGACAACAGTAAGCAACAGTGTGATGATTTTGAATATTTATGCTTTACTGCAGTCTGTATTACTTGTGAAGACGTGTGTGTGTGTGTGTGTGTGTGTGTGTGTGTGTGTGTGTGTGTTCAAACTTATTTACGTTTGTGCTAACTCTTCTCTAAATGCTGTCATAATGGTGCTTATATTAGCAAGACAAGGCAGATGAGACAGTCTTAATTTCTTCCTTAAAGGGCCATTATGTTGCCTGTTGCAAAGGCAGTGATTTCTAGGCAGCCTGAACTGGTTCAATTCAGTCAGCCTAAAATAACAGGATGACTGCATTGAGCCAGGCATTAGGAAACTTAAATAGCTTTTTCAGCTTTGGAGTTTGCATTAGGTCTGGAGAGCCATCAGATATTGACATATTCCTGCTTGTGCTGGATGAAAGGCTTGCCTCCTTAGCTATCTTATATCTCTCTCTTTCTCCCCCCCCCCCCCCTTGTTTTCTTCTCAGTTTCTCTCCTTTTCTTTTTTCAAAATAACAGCTGGATTTATAATATATCTGAGCAAAGCTCGGTTCCTAGTCTGTTCCATTTTGGAGGCATCAACTGTGCATTTCTGGGGCGCATGGAAGCAATAACAAATAAAAGATTGTTAGCTGTATAATGGTTTTCAGTTAGATTTGGTATAAACTTATACTGTTCTTAAATAACACCAAGATACCCTGGCTGAAGAACTAACATACTCTTTGTCAACACTAAAGTACACAGAGTGTCCTATTTGTTGTCTGTTAAATGAATAAAAAACTTTTAAACTTCAGATTCAGGGTGGGAAGAGAATAACTTTAGAGTAGGATCTTGATTTCATTAGCATTGGTAAGCTCTAAGATACCACAGCAAAGAATGCAAAACATGCTTTATTAAGAGCTTAGTGGCAATTTTCTGTCTCAGGATAAATTATGCTTGCTTAACTTACAGGTTGATCTCTACAACACCTCCTGATAAACAATTTTTTTTGTGATTTATTACTTCACATATGTTCAGTAACCCACGCAAATATGGGTTGCAAAGAAATATGAGGGTACTAGAGTTCATTCCATTTGTACATTTATGGCTGTCATTACCTCTGATCAATTAATCAGAGTAATAAGAATCTGGCAAGATAGCTTATTGAATAGGGTTGAGCTGAAAAGGAATGTTGCAAGTCTACTGAAACTTGTTTGATAAAAGCAGTTAATTTGGAGAGCATTCTTTTTGAATCCTATAACTCCTACGGCACAGTAAAGTTAAAAATCTTTACCAAACATTGGGATCACTTATGCTTTGATTGAGACTCAAGCTGGTGTGCAGTAGTTGGCAAGACTTGACAGCAAGGAATCATGGAGTTGAGTGCAGAGTCATAACAGACAGCAAAAGAAGAGAAGTAACACTTGAGTACAGGTAAGAAGTCTGGTTGTGAAGCATGAATGGCTTTCTGTTCAAGTGTTGGGAATACAACAGTAACAGGAATTTTTCAAAACACTGATCTATCTGTCCATAACTTTCAAGCAAATGTTTTTCAGTAGTTAGTATTTCAGTGCAAGTGGCACATTTGCAATAGCATCTCAATAGAAAAAGTTACTGCAGCATAATACTACATTATTCTGTTTCTTTGAAATAAAACTGCTCTGTATCATGCCTTTTATTTTTGATTGAAATAGACACCTTGAAATAGACACCTTAAATATTTATGTCTTCAAAGTTTTTTATTCATCAGAAAGTTCTTTTTCAGCCAAACAACTTAGTGATCCCAGTTTTCTAATACAGACTCTGGTAATGGCAGTAATATCTCATTTCTCATCTCAATTCAGAATCTTAAATAAAAAAGTTCTTCTGGATTACTCAGAATTCTTTGGGGTTGCTTTGAGTGTCATAGCTTATTTTTTTGGGCTGTTTCATGCTTTTTACAAAAAAAAAAAAAAAAAAAAAGAGTAATTATAGACAGACTTGTATTTCCTAGAAACAGGGAGACAAACTGCTGAATTTGTTTAAAACTGATGATGGTTGATGTTGGGGCATGTATTGATGTTTATTTCAGTGAAACTGCCTGGATGAAAATAAGTTGTGCTGGCTGAAGTGTCCTTTCAGGATTCTGTTTCAGAAATGCAATTTTACTTCTTGTAGGATTAACTGAGCTGCTCAACCTGTCAAAACCCTTATACCAATTCTAGTTAGCCAGAAATTGCTCTCTTGAGTATCTTCTGCCCACTTGTACAAGAGTTGTCTAGGAACACAGGGGTATGGATAGGCACCTTCCCTGCACTAGACTAGATTTTGAGTGCTTTGTAGAATCTAAAGTGAAAATTAGGATGTTCTGCTGATGTTTGGATTCAGATTTACAGTGATGTAAATTGTGGTTTATGAATTTACTTTTTTTCCTTTATTTATTACATGCTATATGATTTTAAACATATATATTAGCTATGACATGCTCTTTACTCATGAATATTTGATATACACATTTAGATCACCAAAGGTAGTTTCCTGACTTTCTTCTTCTGAACCTGGGTAAGAATCAGGCCCAAGAATGTGGGATGAAGGATTAAACTCAAATCTGTATCTGATGTTCATCATCTCTTAGCTAAAATGATTCTCAGTTTGAAAGTTATGCTGAAGTGAAATGCAAAGTGAAAAAGGTGGTTATTTATTTTGCTGAAGCAATTTTACACTTGTGGTTGGTGATAAACAGCATTACATTACTGAAGTTGATTAGGCACTGTGCTGATATTTTTCTCAATTTTCAGGGAAACATTAGTTACATTTGCATCTTCTTGTTAAATGAGATAGGAAGAAGTTCTATGAATTTATTTTCATGACATCATGGCAGAGTTAAGATTCCTTAAATAGCAAGGCATCCTATTAGACACGCACAGTTTTGAAATTAATTATATGCATTTTAATGAGGGGGAAATACTTTACTGTCATTGCACTGCTGTTCTGTTACTGGGTGGGTGTATAATCGGCTTTTTAATTTCTGCTTTCCACACCGAGCAGTCATGAGTGCTCACAGAGCACACTCATACCTTCATTCATATTTACAGAAGGCTAGACTGACCTGCCAGTATGAACTAATGGGAGCAATGTTGTTTAAGTACAGGGATAAATCTCAGAAACTTGATTTCAAGTAGACTGGTGTTAAACAAGTGACTTACTGCTTTCTACGTTTTAGCACATATTTTTGCCAGGGCAAGGTGTCTGGTAATTCTCTGAATTGAAGAGCTCAGTCTATGTTAAGGAGGTGATACGAGTAGTATTAAAGCTCTAAGTCTAATAAGTGGGACTGTAATGTCACCATAAGTCATGAAAGGTATAGTTGATACCATTTTCCTGGTGTTTGAAGAACATAATGTATTAGTGAATAAAATGAGCTCATTGTAAAGAAAATATTACACATACACTGTAATTCAGACTGAAAAGCTCTATTTAGTCAATTGGAGGCAAGCTTTTCATAAAACAAATGAATAATTTATGTTATTCTTTTTCTGCTAGCTATTTATGTGCCTTCTAGTATCCCATAGTCATTCTCAAGCAATTCTTTACAGTTTGATACAGAGAGATTAAATGCCTCACTGAAGGTCACACTAACAAAACCAGGAATTAAACAGAGTTTTGTATTAATTGTCTAGTTTCATATTTATTTAACACAATTTCCTATTATGGTTGTTTGGTTGGGAAATAGCCAAAGTAGTGACAGCTTTCCCAGTTTGACAAGATACCTACATTTTACTATTACTATTAACAGTTCATGTTTCTCCAGTAATAACAAGCCACAGTCAGTTATTTTAGACTGTATCATAAACTTGCATGCTTTTCACAGTGTCTTAGTTCTTTACAAAATCTGATCAAATGTTATCTGATGTAGTTTTAAAAATCAAAAGTCATATTTTGTCATGCACCTTTCTCCCAGTGGATTTTTCAATGGATTTTACTTTGAATAACAAAGATACTTTTCCGCACAATGGAGAAAAGCATTTTCTGAAGAGCTATTTGCCTTCTCCCCTCTTAATTCAACACAAAAGTATGAACCAAAGAAATAGAGGGAGGGAATAAAAAGTAAGATTCAGAGGTCTGCTGCTTTTACTCACATTGCAATTATTTTATGCTTGAGTAGAAAACCAAAAGAACAGCTCCCTCTTCCACTTTTGTAATTTCTGAGATTAGCAGCAGTAACACAGTCACACAATATATTCTTTCTACACTTGGGAAGATCTGAGCATATACTTTTCTCCGTTGAATCCTCTTTAAAAATAAAGCCAAATCCCAGCAGTTTTTTTCCTAGCCATTCCGTTCTTGGGTATGTGATGCTGGCAGAAAAAAGTGGATGATATTTGTGAATATTTTCACTTCTGCTCTCATTTCAAAGAAACAAATAGTAAGTTCTAGGGGGCATGCATTTTTCCCCTAGAAATTAGTTGGGTTTCCAGTATACCCTTCACAGCTGTTTGACCTTGCTGCTTTTCTGCGTGTAAAAGCCATGTTTGCTATTGAACTGCTAGCTGTATGAGAAACAATCCATCAACTTTACAGATGCTACAAACACTTCAGTTCACTACAGAGTTACCAGTATCACAGTATATCTCACATTACCAGTTCTATTTTCAAATAATTGACTTAGGAGCAAGTATTACTTGCCCAGTCCCTGTCCATATCAGGCTGACTAACTCATCAGCATACACCTTAAGGAAAAAAGTGCTCCCATGGATATCGTAGCAAGCTGTAATCCTGGGCCTTCTGCCATTTCCCATTTGAGATGAGATGGAGAATTTTTAGCTCAATCACAGAGACCTCTTCAAAACTTCACAGTGACCACCTCAGTCCTTGTGTCCACATTGGCCAATGTAAAAAGCAAAGAATAATTTCTTAGAGTGTGGATACTACCGCCTGGATTTCATGTCTCTTTGAATTCCTACCTAGAGGACCAAGTTACTTTGTTTCTGCCTTATTGAAGATGTGACTTTTTTGCACAGTGGAAAAAGTTCCAGATCTGCAGGTGAGAACATTCACACCAAGAAAGCTCTAGATCTTTGAGCATTTTCCTAGGATGCCCCGGAAAGCTGGGAAGAATTGAAGGTAGGGCTCACATGAGATGTTAAATGTAGGGTAATTACATGCTCTAGACAAGGCATGTGTAATGACAAACCATGCCAGAATTTTGTCTACCTGCTGTGAACTCATCTATTCCTAAACACAGATTAACTGAGCCCAGGCTAAAGGGGTCAACAACATGGGTGCAAGATACCACGGACCATGAACAGTTGAGGGTTTTTTGAAACAACATGTGAGCTTAATGCTTCAGGAATTGCTCCATTGACTCTGAAGTGCCTTCCTCCACTAGGAATCCTCTGGTGAAGTTCATAAATTAATTTCACTGTCACTTATATCTAAGCTCGTCTGCAGGAAGACATAAACAATTATTGAATCTCTTCTAAATTGAAGGATTTATGATGAAATGTTTAGCTTTTAATGATGTCAGATTTCATAAATCTAGGGAAAGCTGGTATTATCAAACAAAAATTACTAAGGAAGAAAAATATCTGTCTCCTTTGTCATCTCTACCATCACTTACTCAGAACACTTAGACATGAAGAGTGATCATCATGAGTGCTCGTTTGATCCATTAAATAATGACCAAATTGCCATGTAGAACTTTGCAATAGATTTTTAAAGGCATAATATTTTCTTCATGGAGTTTCTGAGTATGCTGCTAGAAGGGATCACAATATTGGTTCAATTGTATGTGAGAACAGTGTACAATATTTTTTCTATTCATTTTTCACAATACAAGTCAAACTTAATAGATAGGATATCTATACACCTTCATGCTTCTTATGAGCATAAGCCAAAGAGTATAGCAAAAAAAAGATAACTAGAAAATTTTGTGTGTGTGTTGTAATTCAGAATTTTAATCTTTGTAGTGTAAGGTGTTACTTTAAGCCACTTTACCATGCTTTTATATTTTTGAAAGCTGAAGTAGAAACACATGCTAGACTAATTTGATCTTTTGTGTCACATCTTTCAGTACCACAAATTAAATCTGGACATCTCGCTTCAAAAATACTTTTTAAAGTCAAAATCTTTTTTTCCCTTGTCATTTCACTGGTTTAACAGTAATTGAGCTTATCAACCTATAAAATATTGAGATTTTAATTCTTAATCACTACTGAAATTAACTTAAATTGACTTTAATAATTCATTCCATACTTTGCCCTGTCCTAGAAAAGGTACATAAGTCAAGGCATATTTCTTTTCTTTTTCACATCCATGTCATATATAGATTAAGCATACTTTTTAGATCCAAATTATTTTATATTATGGCTAAATCACTTAGAAATCTTCCTGTTTGGGGTTAGTGGTAAATTGTCGTATAATCATTATGTTATTTAAAAATTTGGATAAATTTAAAGATCTCTTTGCATACTAGTTTAAGTGCTTTTCAGAGATTAAAGAAACTGGGTTTTAATTATGTCTTTCCAGAGGAAGACAGGAAAATATTAGAGTATTTTCTGTGTCACCCATAAAGGTATTAAGCTGCTAAGAAAAAGACACTATGTTTGAGTCTGTTCAGGAATGTGAAATAATGCAGGTAAACTGTGTAACTTTTGATGGATTTTGGGGTAATTGGTTTGTGTCTGTGTGGTTTAGAAACAACTGGACCTGCAGTTTAGATGCCATCAAAACCAGCTCTGATCCCAGAATTAGAACTGTCAGTGCTGCATGTTCTGGCAATATCAGAAACCAGACTTGCCAGTCTCATAAGCTTCCTGTGAAAAAATCATGCTTTAAACCTTTCCAGATTTCCAAAGTAAAGTGCAGTCTATATTCTGTTATGTTGATCTAGGTTTTGCTTCCGATGTTGTACATGTATTTTAAGAAAGTCTTGTGTGCTTTTTAGAAGCTCTCACTGAAAGCATGGCAGTTTACTCTGAGACATACTTAGTTTCCACTGTATTGCACTCTGTAGATTCTGAAAGGAGCTGAGTACTCTAGGTTGCAAACATTTCCAGCATTACTGTAGGTGATGCATTAAAGGGAAACAGATTTGTTCACATCCATACCTAATGCAGTCTTTTCACAAAGTGTCCCCCATATGACCCCACATAAGAGTTGGGTTTTTTTCATCATGGGACCTAAAAGTAGTGCTGAGGCTTCAGATGGACTCTTCATTTTAACCATGGCTTCCATTTCTTTTAGGCTTTTGACCTGAACTCTGCCTTCTAGCTTGCTACGTGTTTGGCTTGATGAGTTAGAGCTTCATTCTCTTCTGCTCCTATCTTACATATTTTTCTCTAACAAAGGAATAACAGGAATAGTTCTGGGATTTTTGCCCAAAGTGACTTCCAGCTCTCAAATAAATCAGGAAATATTTCTACCTTTTTAAAGTTGAAGCCTTTAGATTCCTCAGAGCACAAACTGCATTCCTAGATATCTACCGGTCACTTAAAACTTTAAAATGTGCCTTCATAGAACTGAAAGAGTTTGCAAATCTCACTTTCTGTTTGCTCTGAATAAATATGGTAGCTTTACAGGAGTCCCAGGCAAAATGGGCTATTTTCATCAAATCTCCTTAAAGAGCAAGAGGAAAGATCCAGGTAATACTTTGTAACTGTACATGTTGTAAAGGTAGCAGCCACTACAAAAATGGAAAGCTTAAGCTGAATAAATAACTGGCTTTCCTGTTTCCACCATGGGCATACTGATGGGCAATTTCTACTGCAGTTTCCAGTACTCAGTATATTGTTTATAAATACAAAATAATACTGCTTAAAGTCTGTAGACTTATGTAGTAGCTATGATTTTATGTCACTGTCTTTCCACTTTCTGGGTGTCCTGTAAATTCTACAGATCTTTTTTATGCTGGAATTACTTCTACCACTTGGATTCACAGCAGTGTTCCATTACTGTTGTACACACAGTGCAGCCCACAAATTCTTTAAAGTAGTAAACATTAATTACTTCCCTTCAGTCAGCAGTTGTTTGTGCTCACTCACTACCTAATTACTATTTCTCTTCTTTATCAGCAAAAAAAAAGGAAGGAATGAAATAGTGGGGAAACTGTCAGGTTTTTTTATTGCTGTTCTTGCATTAAACTTCATGCAAAAAATTCCACGAATGAGTGTCATTCCTGGGGCAAATATTGTAAGAAATAAATAGTAAACAGGCTATAATGAAGAACACGATGGAGTAATTAGCCTACTCTTAGACTCCCACGACATCATGTCTCAAACACATTGAAGAGTGGGTTTAGATAGTGAATAGAACAGAGCAGTTTTTCAGTCACTGACTGAAATCTCATGAGGTCAGACGTTTTGGAAATCTGTAGCATTTTTGCACGAGCAACTTCTGTAATGAGCTTTCCAGTTTTAGACAGAGTCTGACCTAATTGTTTCAGTCCTGTGTGAAATGTTGGAAGCAAGCGTCAATCACATAGGCCTAGGCTCGTCAAGATTTTAACTGACTTTTAACCAACCTGTAACAACAGTATGATGATGAAGAAAACTGAAATGATGTTGCTAAGTTTTTCTTTCCTTTAGCTAATTTTTTTATTAAAGATAGGCTTTATTAGTATGCAGCAGACAAATTAGCCACAGCATTAATAAATGTCAGAATCAAGGAAGCTTTTAAAACTATGATTTGATCAATATTGCTCTTTTTGCTTTGATTTCTACTTTCAACAGAAAAGAGGCAGGTAGTTATTTGTGCATTGTAGAAAAGGGATTAGGAAAACTATGGTCACTTATTCATGGTCACTTCTACAGTTTTTGCAGTTACTGAGATTTTGTTTCTACAGTTTTTCCAGTTACTTTGAAAACCCCTGTGCATACTTACTAGACAAACTGAATTTCCATCTTGAGCTTGTTTTCTGTTTTTGAGAAGCTGTGAATTTGAATTTGTTGTAGTAATATCCTTTGCAAATTTAATAATGGATAATACAATAGCTTCCAAAGCACGTAGGACATCATATTGCCATGCTAAAGAAACTAAACCAGGTATAAAAAATATCTGTTCAATAGAATTTTTTGTCACATAAAGAATGCCTTGCCTGCCACTATAATAATGCTTTTTTATGTTCAGATAAATGACAGAACAGGTTTATGATTTCCTCAAAGTTATTGTGTTAAATCTTTTCAGTTACTTCATAATAAGTAAGAGATTGTACTCAAAAATATTTTTTTTTTTTTATTTGACCCTGCTAGTGGTTTGGCAAGTTTGAAATCTAACCTTTTTTTTAAATGAAATTGTTCAATTTATTTCTGTGTTTGGTAAGGAGCATCTCAGCTGTAGCTCTTGTTGCTAAATCAAATCTCCCTTCTTTTCTCAGTCTTATCAATTAAGGTACTGTGTTGATGTCCTGCCCTTTAAGATGATATTTATTTCAGCATTTGAAACAACACATTTGGAACCTGGAATTTAATGATGATAGGGTTGCAAACTGCACTGCATAGTACAGAAGCTGTTGTCTCCACAAAAAGTCAATACCAGAAAGTGAAGGCTGTAAGTGCCTGTTTCATTTCTTTTGTGTTTCTGTTAAACTAGAGCAGATATATTATTTTCTCCTTCTCCAGTGGTTTACTGAGCTATATGCACCATGTCTGTCAAAGAATAACCTATCTGTACTAGGTCTACTATCTTTATTGTTTCCTTAGATTTACTGCTCATGCTGTGAAATAAAAATTCCATTTACTTCTTGTAGAAATCTCTTTTGTGTATTTCTAAGTGGTCTTATTAATTTAATTGGCAAAAAAAGGATGATCATCAGGACCTTGGCTTCATAAGAATAATTGCTCAGAGAAACTCTGTTCAAGTGAATTGTGAAGTGTCCAGAATCTCATTCGGTTTCCGGCCTGGAAGCCAGGACCTCATTTTCTTGATACCTAAACAGCTCAGCAGCTAGAATCCTTGTTATGGTATTGCAAATGAGTGAAGTCTGAAATATCTGTCTCTCTCACTCACTAACCCTTTATGTCAATTGCAAAATATTAAAAACTGTATTTTAGACTTTTATCTTTGCGCCTAAAACTGTCTTAGAAAATTCAGGTACTCAATTACTTTAAAATGCATACTATATATGAAGTTTATCATACAATAAAAAGCTGTATAATAGATATATTTGTCCTATATAGAAACAAACATTTGACATTTTTAGTGTCCCTTTCAGTATAATATATCTGGATTTGTACAAAGTGTTTGACACTGTGCCATACAATATCCTTGACTTTAGAGAGGATACGTTCTTCAGAATTAGGCAGAAAATTGTTGTTCCCCTGAATTTTTAGGCTTTGTGTGGATAACTGCTAGGAAAATTATTTCATGAGTTTTCACCTGAAACCAACTTGCTTTGAATTGGAATTTTTGTTCTTTGGCAAGAAGACAGGAATTGCAGAGAAAGGTGTGATTCAGTATTTTTTATTATTCTCTAACCTCTTAAGTACAGTAGGTATGCTGTGTTCTGTTATATGGAAGATTAATTTGGAAAGAGAAAAAGTGATCTGAATTTAGACACATTTCACCAAAAGTTACTCAAATAGCTTGTCAAGGGAGACAGGTCTATACAACAGAATTAAGACTATTTAATTCTGTAGGTTCCATACGTTCGGGATATCTCAGGCATAATTGCCAGTGCCGTAACCTGCCTCAGTCACTATGTACTGCAAAACACTGTGTTCCCAAGGACAATTGAATGATGGTTTGTAGCAGTTTGTTTGCTGTTTTGCTTAATAGAGTAGACACAATTTTCTGACCTCTGCACAACCATAAAGAAATTCCTATCAGCATCCGCTTTAATTTGTATTTTGTGATTTGTATCAAAGCATAATGTCCTTTTATGTGTCACTTGTACTATGGTGATTAGCATTAGAATAACTGGTTAGTGTTAATAATGACGCATTCTGGAATGAAAATTTTTCAGCCTTCCCTTTGGGGTTGAACTTGCAGTTCCTTCAGTGATGCCAACTCCACAGTGCCTATAAGCAGCACTGTGTAAAGCTCCATTTTGGGGCTTCTAATGTGATTTGTTTGGATGATTTTTTAAGTTGGGGTGGAGAAGAGGTTTATTTTGCAGATTTTATTTTTCAAAATATTACTAAGACCAAAACTGTTTTCAGTTCAGGCAACTGTTGTCCTCTGCTCTCTAAAGCCCTGATGTAAATGAACTCAAAGAACAAGCCCTGGCACTTGACAACTACATTATAATTCTACAACTCACTGAAAAAATGCTTTTATTAATTGTGAAACATAGCATTTACTTCACATTTACCTGGAATGAAATAGCCATTCATGAAATACACTGATGTTACCACGTTTACAGAAAAAAAAAGTCCCTGTTAGAGACACCTGTATGTTGTGTAGGCTTACTGTGTTCTGGTCTGGGTTTTTGTTATGTACGTTAGAAATAAAGGCTATATGAAAGGAAAATGGCTGAGAAATAACATCAGAAGAGACCATGAATTTCTGTTACAAAATGCTGTGTTGTTCATGAAGACATTTAATTTCAAACACTGTAGCAAACAAAGAAGTGCAGGAGTCTCCTAGCAAGAGTTCAGGCCACAATTACACATTACATCCTTAACTGGTGTAAGGAAAACATGTACCAAGTGCTTTCTGTTTCTTATTGTCAATAATAGATAAGAAAGAAAAATAGAGCTACTTTCAAAATGTATAAATGCAGGACCTTACCTTTCTCATTAAATGTTTGGAGGTTATGAATCAACAAAAGTTTAAAAGATACTGTTCCAGTATTTGAAGAAATGTGCTTAAATGCACAAGAGCCCAACACAAACCAGAGAGAGGTATACAACTGTTACATATTGTTTTAAAAGTTGGTTACTTCTCTGCCTTCTTGCTTTACACTTAAGATAGGGAGGGGTTTTGGTTATGTGACTTTTCATCTTGTTTCTCATCAGAAATAACCACTCTGTAATATCTGTGCTCTGGTATTGACAAACCCTTTATAAATGACATCTGTACTTGGCCTTATGCTGTTTACTCTTAAGCATCTGAAATGCAAACAAAAAAATAGTTATTCTAAGATCTGTCTTCATTTGTATTCCTGGATATAGCATTCAAAAATCCATAGCCCCTTGAGGAATTCAAACAATTTTGACCTATCCTCAAAATGAGCACATAGCTTTTCTGGATGCAGTAAAGAAACTCATATTCAGTTGAATGAATCCCTTGCATATTGGGTTAAAGTCCCATCTCTTGAAAGCAGAAGATAAAAATCATTTTTTTCTCTCTGTCATGCAGTATTGCTGTGTTTGGAAAGCTGCATGGTCTGCATTCTGTCCAGGGAAAAGTGAAATAAATAATAGACCGGAGAGCTGGTTTTGCTGCATATGCGTGATAATGTTGAGAATTATGAGCAGTTTCTATTTTTCATTTATGTTCCCTACTATCCCGAATGTATCAGAAAACTGTATTATAACTAAACAAGTGGCCTTGTTCTTTGTAGTGGCATGAAACCTTCAAAGTATAATAGTATTTTTCTTGATCTTGAGTTTAGAAACCTTAATACCATTTCAGTAGCATCTAGAAATATAGCTATTGGAGAGATCTTTCAATTTTTACAGTGATTTACAAACATTTTCCTTCAGACAAGACTATCATCTATAATAGTTTGCACTTTGCCCATGATTAGGAACTTAAGAATCTGTCTGAATTTGTGTATTGCGCTCTCTTGGGAATTTTCTGTCATCATAATCTCTAAAAGACTGCTTCTGTCTTTACGCAACACCACCAGCATATCTATGAATTTTGTTTAGAGGTCAGGACTTTTGAGTATCATTTCCCATAACTTACCCTTGTACAAATTTCTGTGCTTTATACTAGAAGTAAATACCACCCACATGAGCAGTTCAAGGTATTTTCTGTCTTCAGCATGTGAAAAACAAGATCTCATGCTATAATGATTATGTATTTCAAACTATAATCTTAGATTTTGATTTACAATAGACAAATACCAACATCCATGTTACCATAGTCATATAATGTAGCAAATATTTATTGGCCAGTCAAGTATTTAAAACTTTATAGCTCCTGTATTCCTACTTGACGTGGAGCATTTTTCTAAGACTTATTGGGTGGCGTTTCACTAACCTTTCAGAAACTGCCTGAAATGCTTCTCTTAGACTCTGGTTTTCCCTTTCCTTTTTTTGACATTACTGAAGCAGATGAATTCCAGTTCCAGATCTTGGAAAACTCCTAGAGAAAAATGAAAGGAAAAATATGGAAAAATTCCATTGCACTGCAGAACAACTACAGTAAGGTAAACAGGTGTGAGCTCAAAGCACATGCACCTGCAAATGTGCACTTAAGAGACACGTGTTTCCTCACTAGCTGATTTAGATAGCTGGATTGCAGTCAAGTGTTCTTGTTCCACATTTCCCTTGAGTCCTTCTGTTTCTGATATTTTATATTTATATAATCAGATCACATTGGAGGCTGTTTTTTTAAAGGCAGTAGCTACCTTAAACATACTACTTATAAGCGGTGGTGATTGGCTGTACATCGGTTCTTGCTGTGGTAGCTATGCTCTGAAGAGAAATATTAATTGCAGCATTATTCATAGTGAAATTCAGTGCTTTTAGACCCTGATGTTGTTGAGCAAATAAAGTAAAGCAAAATTATGTTACAGCACCCTTTAATCCTGTATTATCCTATAGTAAATGTGGGTTGTTTTCTAGCTGTGTTTTAAAGAGCAGATGTCTATTTATGTAATGTTAAGATTTAGTTAGGTTTTGAGAAAGCAAAATTACATCTTTCTTTTACAATGTGACTAATACATTTCTAAATGATAAGATAAAACAATCCAAAGCAGTCAATGATTTACACCTGCTAACCAATTCTTTGTACTTGAAACAATATCATGAATGTAAAACACTATAGCTAATTTTCAGTGGTATACCTGATCTGCAGCAGAATTCACCTACTCAAGATAGGTGTACCTCATGTATAGCAAAATATTCTAGCATCCTGGGGAAGTAAGATCATCTTATTATGGATTTTATTCTCTTACTAGCCAATTTGTATGCTGTTGAGCTCCCTTCCATATGTTAACTCAGAACTAGAGGTGATAACAATATCCAATATAGCCAGCATATGGCTACAACTTCAGCCTAAACCCAAGTTTCTGCGACTCACTATTTCTAAATCACACCCAAAGAACTGTATATTTTTTCCTTGTCTTCATGCACAAACTTTCCTTAGATGCAATTTTTCCTTTCCCGTGTCATAGTGCAATTACAGCTGGATTTCAGTCGTAATTTTGTTGTCTGTGGAGTGCGCCTTGCCTCTGTAGCAGTATTCAGTCACACAAGTCAGAAAAAGCTTAATTCCCGAGTTCCAAAGAACAGAGCCACTGAGAGGCCCAGGACAGCAATGAGCGCATGCATTGTTTTTGCATAAGAAAATCCTGGTACTTCTGTCTGCAAAAAATGTGTCCTTTGTAAAAGTGAAATTCATGTGAGAACCAAAATCCATTTGAGACATTTACCTGGGCTGCCTAAATATAATTCAAGTCTCTCAATCCTTCTCTTTTTTCTGCCCTTGCAGTTCAACCTGCCTTAGCATCTCACAGTCTCTGCACCTGGTCAAGTTGTCACTATTATAGATCTAATACTAATCTTCTTTCTACTTAAGCTTGGAATTTGAATCCTTCATACAAATCCTTGTAACCTACTTCCTTTATTTAGTTCTAAGCTTTTTTTTCTTTTTAACCTGGAGCACTTCTCCAGCAGAGTGATTTGCTCTGTTACGTATATAGAATGTTTGCTGATATAAGGGTTTTCAACATACTGTTTTCTTTCTACCGCCTGATGTGCCTATTATGTTAATAACCTCATTTAAAACCAGGTATTCAGAATCACATCTTTTTCAGATTTCTTGCATTAGTGTAGAAACACACACATAAACACTGGTCAGTTACCTAAGCCCTATCTGTACAAAATGAGTAGGCACATTTTATTGTAAGAGGGGCTTTTTTTGTAGCATAGAGGTTAAACCTGTGTGCCATCAGAAGTCAAAATCTTTGCAGCTGAAGTATTTTGTGACTACTTTGGTTTGCTCTTTGTCTCATAACATTTAAGATTTCATGAAGAGTAGAAGACAGAGGGTTACATGTGCAAAGAAGATGACAGCATGTCCTCACCTGAAGAGTTGGTTGCTGTATGACTTAATGTCTAGCATGACCTTCAGCACTGACGCTTCACTTCAACATTGTTTTAACTGATCTTCCATACTAGAAAAGCAAAATAAAGTGAAAATGACATTGAACCATATCAGGAAAGCAAGGAAAAGTAAACACATTTGGCTGTGTCACAGATTTGACCTGCTCTAAACGCTCTCTTACATGTGCTTCTGGTGGGTCAGAAACACTGCATGTTAGCTGCATGTTCCTCTTTGATTTATCATAAATAAATACAAGTCTGACAGAGGAGGATTTTGTTAAAATAGTAATAGTAAACCAGAGTTGTCTGACAAGGGTTTTTAAATGCATGCAGGTTTTTCAGTGCATGCAGGAAAGAAGAAAAATGCCTATCCAGCAGCACAAAATCCTTTCTTCATAATGTCATTAGGTTATTCTAATCCTATTGTCTAGTCTTACAACAACTGAAAAACATTTCTCATCTGACAAGCATTGAAGATATTTTCTAATTGACAAAACTGGTTTTAAATTAAAGAAAAACTTTTTTTATTTTGATGTAGCAACAAAACACAGAAAAATTCTTGGATCAAAAATCATGCTAACCTTCCTTAAATATACAATCAGTGTAATAAGAAGAGGGAAATTAAACATGCACATAAACACATTCTTTAAGCTAAACAGGCTTTATTCTAATTATATTTATCTTCTAACACTTAAATTATAATCAATATGCTTAATTTCCATAACTTGTTTACTGACTTTTACTTTAAATGCCATAGAGTTACAGCATTATGGTGAATTCTTGCAATGAAAGCACTCAATCTTAGTACTTTATAGACATCAGTTAAAAAAAAAATCAGAATCATAGAATAGTCAGGGTTGGAAAGGAACTTAAGATCATCTCGTTCCAACCGCCCTGCCATGGGCAGGGACACCTCCCACTGAACCATATCACCCAAGGCTCTGTCCAGCCTGGTCTTGATCACCGCCAGGGATGGAGCATTCACAACCTCCCTGGGCAACACATTCCAGTGCTTCACCACCCTTACATTAAAGAATCTCTTCCTCATATCCAATCTAAACCTCCCCTGTTTAAGTTTAAACCTGTTGCCCCTTGTCCTTTCACTACAGTCCCTAATGAAGAGTCCCTCCCCAGTATCCCTATAGGCTCCCTTCAGATATTGGAAGGCTGCTATGAGATCTCCACACAGCCTTCTCTTCTCCAGGCTGAACAGCCCCAACTTTCTCATCTCACTACAACTGCTAATGAAGAATCCCTTCCCAGCATCCCTATAGGCCCCCTTCAGACATTGAAAGGCTGCTATGACGTCTTCTCTTTTCCAAAGCTGCATTACCAACGCCTTTGTTTTTAAAATCTATTGTTCATAAACTGTACTTGTAAAGTAGGTTGTTATACAAAAAGCCTAAATCTATTAGCCTAAATAGATTTCACTTTAAGCTTGGACACGGTTCCTTGTAAATTAGACCTTTGAAGAGATCTAGGCTATATAAATGTTGATGTCAGTAAGTCCATGTGCGAATGCAGTTGTCTGTGAATAAATTAGTTTGTGGACTTTTTTCTGCTACATAGTGTTAGGCAGATGTCAATCAGTATGTAATTAAAAGAACCATAGATATTTTCATTAATAATCTGGATATTTTTATTAATTTATCTAAAAATTATGGTTAATAGTAGGAACTATCTGCATCAAAATTGCACCTGATAGTTGTGCACAATTTTGATGAATGCAAAACAGTGAATTAGGAATTGTCATAAGAATTTCCCCCTGACAATATTTATCTTTTTTTGATATTTAGAACTTTGGAAGGGTCTTAAGAGTTTCTATGTTGGATGTGGGTCTCCAGATAATAGAGGCAACTGATGCAGTGTTCTCAAACACGTATTGTACAGGTTTATTGCATTGTCTTTTACTTCTGCTTCATGGCTAAGAATGGTTTTTAAATCTGTTCCTTCTATTGTCATTACCATACACTAAATTTCTCTCTTTTTCTTCACTGGTATTAATAGAAATTCATGCTTTGATTGAAATATTCTGAATGATCTACTGCTACTCACATATATTAACACTGCAGCAGTCATCTTCTAAATCTTTAGCTTTTGTCTTCCAAATCACATTCCTGAAAATCAGGCTGCTTCAGTCTGGTTATTCGAGCAGTTTACATTTCAGAGCTTGTTCTGCACAATACCCACTTTGCTGCATATAAAGATTCAGGTTTCTGTGCATCAAAACAAGAAAATATATGAGTTCTACATAACACTCTCATTTGAGCTCTTCTTCTTCCCAACTTATTTGATGTTCTATATCCTGAAGAGCAAACTTGTGATTAACTATGTACATATAGTAGTATATACATACCAATATGTATATTTATATACACAGACGCATGAGCTTCATTTCAAGCTCCTCTTCAAAAATACTAAATTAGTATTACAACAGAAGAGTGCTTCAGTTTTATTGAGATCAATCTGCTATGTCATTTCATTACTATATGCCTATAAGTGAAATAAGGTCTTCATTGATCTTTTTTATTCTTATTTTTTTATCATTAGTATTCTTATCTGTTTGGGCACTGTGGCATATATCCAGTAAAACAATAATGATGACTTTCTGTCCATGTTCTGCTATTATGCTCATCTTTGTCCAATTTAAAAACCTTCAATAACACATTAATAAGTGTTTCTGTCATGTTTACTCCATCACCTTCAGGATAGGAATGTAGTCTTCTGGTAGCTCATGCATAAGAATGTGGGACAAAGCATCACTGTATTTTTCCTTCCTCTTACAGTAAGTGTTGATGATGCTTAACTGCTGTGGTGACCACTGGTTCTCAAGTGTGTTATCTTTTTTAGGACACCTTGAAGAAAACTGATTAAAACACAAGTGAATCTTATTTGTACTGCAGAAAGTTCTGCTCTGCAACAGAAAAATAACTGCCAGCAGGTTGAAGCTTGCAGGTTGCTTTTTTTATTTTTTTAACTCAGAGCGTGAGGGAAAATAGATTCTAAATTTCTTAATAAAATACAAATAATAAATCCCCAAAGATACAGGATAAAGTTCCTCTGTTTGCAGTAGCCTGTGTTAATCAATAGGATGCTATGTCATGCTGCATGCTCTGCTATTTGGTATTTCCCAGTAGCAGAAAATTCTGGATGGATTTTATTGCTGCTGTTTGACACAGGAGTGAGAAAGTTTGAAGGACTGAGGTCACATCTTCATCCACCAGAAAAGGGATATTCTGGCCAAGATGAGATAGCAAAATTATAATTCATATTCATAATGTAATATGGAATGTGGGCATCATTCTGTGATGAGGGTATCAAGGAAACAGTCTGCACCTAGGGGACTGTTTCTTAATGGTAGAGGTCACTAAATCCTTCCATGATATACTCACCTTGAAACAGTTCTATTTAGGAACTTATATCCTTGCCAATTTGCAAGCCTGATATGTCTTTAAGTCTCAGCACTGTTAGCACCATAAAATACTGAACAGGTTCAGTTAATTCAGAATAGTTCAGAATTCATGATCCAGCCATGATGGTGCAGGATGAGATGTAAACATCCTGGCAGATGTATTCTGGTGTAGTAAAAAACTGTATTCTTGAAAAAAGAGGCTGTCTAATAGCTACAAAAATACAGAGTTGAGGAGAAGTTTTCAAAAGCCTCATATTGAGTTAAGTGCTTAAGTATTGTTTGCAAATACAAGTTACTTATCTAAGAGTGTGTGCCATTAAAACCACACCTGAATTTGGTGTCTGAGTGACATTTTAAACATTACTCTTAACCTCCATGTATAATTTAGTCAAAAGTACTCAAAAGAAGCTAACATTTTTATAATGTGGTGAAGATTTTATTCATACAGGCACAATGTTCTATTTTGGTTCTATCACATTCTTCACCTTGTTCTATAAAAATGTTCTCTTTCATATATATATAGGACTCATCTTATGACATCTGCAACCTATTCACAGTTACCTAAACTGCTTCATTTGCATTTTTAGTCTTACCTGAAAAAAATGTTTCCATGTATGACAAGTGATCTATCTTAATAATTATCTTTTCACTATGCCTTATGGTGAATAATCAACTTGATTCAATTAAATGTAGATCAGGTAAACCTAACAGGCCTGCAAAGTTAGTATTTTAAAATAATTTTTAAGATGATTTGATCCATTTAGATAGCCAAAAATGCATTTAATCCCACCAATTCTTGTACAAAATAAATACCATTCAATTCAACTCTAAATTTTTCTATTTTTCCTATTTAAATTCAGCTCTTTGTGCATTTTGACCTTTTCAGGAAACCCTGCTTCATTGTGAATTGTGGGTGCATTAGGAAGGTAAACACATTCAGCACTTGTTATTCAATGAGTTTGGATTTAGAAAGTCATTGTCAATAGGTTAATCCTTTTGAACAGACAGTCTCTTTGGCTAAGAGGCATCTTAAACAAACAAAGGTTTTACCAAAATGCTAATTTCTCAGGCTTTCTGTCAATTGTCAAAGAACAAATCTCATAGGAGGTCTTAAAATTGGTTATTTCTAGTTTAAATTCACTTCTTGTCAGCACAGTTTCAAAAAGAACTTCTGTATAAGGAAGTCCAGTCGCAGACTATTTGTTACTTTTCTCAAGAAGTCATTTAAACCTAGGATTTTCTTGGAGTGTTTTGTGAGGATGTGGCTTCAACAAATATTTATAAATACCATGAATAGCAAGGATACTGAATTCAGCAGCAGATTTTCTGGGCACTTAAGAGAAACAGAGCACAACCCCTGTCTGATTAAATGTCAAGTGTCTCTTAAGTTGCGTATCACATGTTTACCAAGTTGATATATTTTAAACACAGAAGTAGAAATAAGAGATTCTGAGAGAATTGCAATAAAACAGCTACTTAACTTGCAACACTTATGTGGGCAGAAGTTCAGCAATAAATAAGGGGAGGCTGCACATAGAACTTTAATTTCACCTGTTATGGGTCCTTTCATTGTTTCACAGTCTTCCTACAGAAGTCTATCTCTTTATCCTTCATCTTTTTCCTGTCTCTTTATTTCTGCATCAGAAACGACAGACAACAGGACTATAGAGGAAAAAAAAATATCTTAATGCAAGAGAGCCCTCCTGAAATACAAGGTGCTAGAAATGGCTTTAAATTCCTAGGATCAACAACCCATTGAAACACAATAGGTTGAATCAGAGCCATGGAAGACCAAAATTACAGTGAAGATATTCTTCACTGGACCTCTTTTGCGATGTTTTTCTCCATGAGCTACATCTCAGTGATGCCCCCTACATGCCCTCCAATTTCAGTTTCTGTTCAATTTCAGGATGAAGGAATTCGCTCCCTCCTGTAAGCATGTTTTCTGTGTTTCAGTTACAACATATATCTTGTCTACAAAATGAAGAAGTCAATAGGAATCTTTTAGGTTTACTTGCATAAAAGGTGTTTTTTGGATCTGTCGTGGTTTAAGCCATAAATCAGCCACGCAGTTTGTTCACTCACTTCCCCCTTTTTCTTCCCTCTGCTCCTG